>NW_026464444.1:0-12645 GCF_026875155.1 Cherax quadricarinatus
CTGAAATTCATACCCAAGCGGAGCACTCATGCCCCCAAGCTGGAGCAGTGCATGACCCCAAGCTGGAGACTGCATGACCCACAACTGGAGCAGCTCATGCACAAGCTGGAGCAGCTGCATGACCCACAAGCTGGAGCAGCTGCATGACCCACAAGCTGGGAGCAGCTGCATGACCCACAAGCTGGAGCAGCTGCATGCCACAAGCTGGAGCAGCTGCATGCCACAAGCTGGAGCAGCTGCATGACCCACAAGCTGGAGCAGCTGCATGTCCCCCAAGCTGGAGCAGCTGCATGCCCCCAAGCTGGAGCAGCTGCATGACCCACAAGCTGGAGCAGCTGCATGCCACAAGCTGGAGCAGCTGCATGACCCACAAGCTGGAGCAGCTGCATGAAACCCCCAACTTTGGAGCAGCTGCACGACCCACAAACTGGAGCGCTGCAAAGACCCACAAGCTGGAGCAGCTGCATGACCCACAAGCTGGAGTAGCTGCATGACCCACAAGTGTAGCAGCTGCATGTTCCACAAGCTGGAGCAGCTGTATGACCTACAAGCTGGAGCAGCTGCAGACCCACAAGCTGAAGCAGCTGTATGACCTACAAGCTGTAGCAGCTGCATGACCCACAACTGGAGCAGCTGCATGACCCACAAGCAGTAGCAGCTGCATTTTCCAACAAGCTGGAGCAGCTGCATGACCCACAAGCTGTAGCAGCTGCATGTTCCAAAAGCTGGAGCAGCTGCAAAGTTCCACAAGCTGGAGCAGCTGCCATGACCCAACAAGCTTTGGGGCAGCTGCATGTTCCACAAGCTGGAGCAGCTGTATGACCTACAAGCTGGAGCACTGCATGCCCACAAGCTGGAGCAGCTGCATGACCCACAAGCTGGAGCAGCTGCATGACCCACAAGCAGTACAGGGTGCATGTTCCACAAGCTGGAGCAGCTGCATGACCCACAAGCTGTAGCAGCTGCATGTTCCAAAAGCTGGAGCAGCTGCATGTTCCACAAGCTGGAGCAGCTGTATGACCTACAAGCTGGAGCAGCTGCATGACCCAAAGCTGGAGCACTGCATGTTCCACAAGCTGGAGCAGCTGTATGACCTACAAGCTGGAGCAGCTGCATGACCCACAAGCTGGAGCAGCTGCATGACCCACAAGCTGGAGCAGCTGCATGACCCACAAGCTGTAGCAGCTGCATGGTTTCCACAAGGCCTCCCAGTATAAATTATCAAGAGTTACGCTAACGATAGATTGACCAATACAGTCTTCATATTACTGCAAATTAGTAAACTGTTTTCGTTAATTAGTGTTCAAAAAAATATCTGTAAAAACATTACCTGAAACTGGTGTGTAAACTGTCCCACGATGACTGTCAATGTGCACTTACCTGTAAAATAAAATATATTTATCAACGTGAACATTTTTCCATTATCAACCAATAAATGAAACTTCATGGAACAATAATTTGGATAATAGTTATGGCAAGTCTATACCTTTACTAGAGACGTGAGTCCCCTTGTTAGTTTCTGGAGCGGAAGAGCACTGTAGTGTTGCTGGAGCTGTGACTGACACTGTCAGGTGGTTGCTGGAGGCTGGGGACTGACACTGTCAGGGTTGCTGGAGGCTGTGACTGACACTGTCAGTTGTTGCTGGAGGCTGTGACTGACACGGGCAGGTGTTGCTGGAGGCTGTGACTGACACTGTCAGGTGTTGCTGGAGGCTGTGACTGACACTGTCAGGTGTTGCTGGAGGCTGTGACTGACACTGTCAGGTGTTGCTGGAGGCTGTGACTGACACTGTCAGGTGTTGCTGGAGGCTGTGACTGACACTGTCAGGTGTTGCTGGAGGCTGTGACTGACACTGTCAGGTGTTGCTGGAGGCTGTGACTGACACTGTCAGGTGTTGCTGGGAGGCTGTGACTGACACTGTCAGGTGTTGCTGGGAGGCTGTGATGACCTGGTCAGGTGTTGCGGAGGTGGGGACTGACACTGTCAGGTGTTGCTGGAGGCTGTGACTGACACTGTCAGTGTTGCTGAGGCTGTGACTGACACTGTCAGGTGTTGCTGGTAGGCTGTGACTGGCACTGGTCAGGTGTTGCTGGAGGCTGTGACTGCACTGTCAGGTGTTGCTGGAGGCTGTGACTGACCACCTCATCTGAAACTAATTCTTGCATCACTTGCCAAGTAACAAGATTTAGGGCCACGTCACATATTTTTTCCTTTCCAGATAATATATTAAACCGTGTTTCACTAACTGGTATATTTGATTATAGCGATGAGAAAATATCCATTAATAATTAAACCAGTATCAGCTATTTTCAACGTTGAAAATACTTCCAAAAGTTTTAGTTTTCTTTTTTACGTCACAATGATACATACAATTATAGAGGATTATTAAATGAATTACATTAAGTCCATCTCCAGAAACAAACTGAATATTGTCATCAGTATTCACTGAGATAGTAAACACAGCATTCCATTATTTACAGAAGGATTCTTGAAACTATTACAATATAACTCAGATCAATATTACAATATAAGACTTGCCGGAAGATTCGTACAGGAACTGACGAACCAAAAATATGAAAAATAAAAGTAAGAAGTGGAAACCAGAATGATAGAAAGTTTTACTAGTTGATGGTAGAGGTAGACAAACAAACAAGGTAAACACTGACAAATTATTAGGCACAAGTGAAACCAAAATGAGAAGAAGCAGATGGAAAATAAATCAAATCGATTTTATAATATAAAATCGATAAAGATTATGGCGAGAAAAAATAGCAACTCCAACAGAACCAGTACACAGCTTACAAAAACTCAAAGATGATCTCAAGAACTTCAACTGTAAATCCTTGAAGCCAGGTAAATAACCATGAGTAGGCGTGCCTACAAGTCATGTCTGAGTGAATAGGAAGAGTTCATGATGACAGTATGAGCACTCAGTATTATTTTGTAAGTCTGCTACACATTAAGACAGAGGAAGAGTAACGTGTTCTCATGTTAACACAGTATTCCATTTGTAATGAGCTGCATCAAACGAGTCAGCTTGAAAAAAATACTGAAAATTAAGATCCGGTCAGTAAGAGTGTCATGCATCGTCTTCATCCAGCGCTGTTGTTCCCTCGGGACCAGATGAGATCCCAGTGGGATCCTACAGTGAATTCAACTACAATTAATCTAGATTATTATAAACATGGGGGAGAGCTAAAGACGTACGATTATAGTACAGCGCAGTGGGGGGGGGGGAAGATGGAATGTATTCAGGTTCAATTTAGGGAACTGGAGCACATTTCCAATTCCCTAGATCAAGAGCCCCTCACCAGTATCAAGGAGCCTCCCTTGAAGGGACAATAGCCTAAAAATATTTCTGGGAACGATCGGGTCACTACCATAGCTCAGAGACATGTATCCCAGCAACCGATTATACCTGTTATTCTTAATTAATTTCACCTGGCCACTCGCCTCAGTAACTAAGTCATTCACCTAAGTATCGCTCCTTCCCCGTGCCTCGTCACCCATGTCCTCGCCTCGCCACCCTGTGTCCTCGCCTCACCACCCGTGTTAACCTCGCCTCTACCACCCGTGTCCATCGCCTCACCACCCGTGTACTCGCCTCACCACCCGTGTACTCGCCTCACCACCCGTGTCCTCGCCTTACCACCCGTGTACTCGCCTCACCACCCGTGTCCTCGCCTCGCCACCCGCGTCCCACACCTGGCAACCCGTATCCACGCCTAGAAAACCCGTGTCCTCGCCTCGCTACCCGTGTCCTTGCCTCGCCACCCGGGTCCTCGCCTCGCCACCCGTTCCTCGCCTCGCCACCCATGTCTTCGCCTCACCACCCGTGCCCTCGCCTCACCACCCATGCCCTCGCCTCGCCACCCATGTCCTCGCCTCACCACCCATGTCTTCGCCTCACCACCCGTGCCCTCGCCTCACCACCCATGCCCTCGCCTCGCCACCCGTGTCCTCGCCTCGCCCCACCGTTTTCCTGCCTCGCCACCCGTGTCCTCGCCTCACCACCCTGTTTTCCCCCCCCCCTGCCCCCCTTTCCCCCCCCTTTTCCCCCCTTTCCCAGGTCCTCCCTCGCCCCCGTGTCCTCCCTCCCCCCTGTCCTCCCTCCCCCCTTTCCCTCCCCCCCCGTCCCCCCTTTCCCCCCCCGGCCCGGCCCCCCCGTCCCCTCGCCCCCCGCCCTGCCCCCCGCCCCCCCCCCCCCGGGCCTAAACCCGGAAAGCCCCCCTAAAAAACCCCCTTTTTTCCCAAAATTTAACCCCTCCCCCCAAAAAAATTAAAAAAATTTTTTAAAAATTAAACAAATTCCCCAAAAAAATTAAAACAAAAATAAATTCTTTTTTTAAAAAAAATTTTAAAAATTTAAAAAATTTTTTTAAAAATTAAAAAAATTAAAAATTTTAAAATTTTACCATTTTTTAAATTTTTTTTTTAAAATTTAAAAATTAAAAAATTTTAAAATTTTTAAAAAAAATTTTTTAAATTCTTTTTTAAATTTAAAATTAAAAATTAAAAAATTAAAAATTAAAAAATTTCTTTTTTTTTAAAATTTTTTTTAAAAAAAATTTTTTTCCCAAAAAAAAATTCAAAAATTTTTTAAATTTAAAAAAAGGGGGGGGAATTTGGTTAAAAAAAAATTTTTTTTGGGAAAACCCTTTTTAGGGGGAAAGGGGTTTTTTGAAAAATTTGGGAAATTTTTTTTTTAAAAAAAATTTTTTTTTTTTTTTTTTTTTTTTAAAAAAAAATTTAATTTTAAAAAAAAAAAAAAAAAATTTTTTTTTTAAAAAAAAAAAAAAAAAAAATTTAAAAAATTTTTAAAATTTTTTAAAAAATTAAAGGGAAAAAAAAAAAAAAATTTAAAAAATAAAAAAAAAAAAAAGAAATTTAAAAAAAAAAATTTTAACCAAAGAATAAAGAAAATAAAAAAATCCCCCTTTTTTAAAAAAAAAAAAAAATTAAAAAAAAAAAAAAAAAAAAAAAAAACCCAATTTAAAAAAACCTAACCCCCCCAAAAAAACCCCCCAATAAAAAAAAAAAAAAAAAAAAATAAAAACCCCAAAACCAAAAAAAAAAAAAACCAAAAAATAAAAAAACCCCCCCCCCAAAAAAAAAAAAGGGCCCCAATAAACAAAAAATAAAAAACCCCAAAAAAAAAAAAAACAAAATAAAAAAAAAATTTAATTTAAAAAAAAAATTTTTTAAAAAAAAAACCCAAAAAAACCAAAAAATAAAAACCCCGAATAAAAAAAAGAAGAAAAATAAAAAAAAAAAAAAAAAAAGAAAACCCAACAAAAATAAAAAAAGTAATAAAAACCCCCCCAAAAAAAAAATGTAAATAACCAAAACCTAATAAAAAATAAAAACCCATAAAATAAAAAGTAAAAAAAAATTTTTTAAAAAAAATAACCAAGTAATGAAACCAAAAAAACCCTTTTTTAAAAAAAAACCCAAAATAAAAAAAAAAAAACCCCCCCAAAACCCCCAAAAAAAAAATAACCTAACTAGCCAGTAAAAAACGTTGGGTTTTCCTTAGAAATTTAAAAAAAAAAAATTGGAGTTTTAAATTTTTTTTTTTAAGGGGGAAAAAAAAATTTTTGGGATGGGTTAAAAAAAAATTATTTGGGTGAGGGTTTAATAAAAAAATTTTTTTTGGGTTTTGAGGGGTTTTTAAACCCCAAAAATTTTTATTTTTGGGGGGTTTTCCAAAAATTTTTTTTTTGGGGGGGGGGGGTTTTTCCAAACAAAAATTGGTTATGGGCTTAATACCAAACTTTAATTTTTGGGTTGCACTGGGGCAATAAACAATTATTTTGGTTGCACGAGGAACTTAATAAAAAACAATAATCTTGGTTGCACTGGGACTTAATCCAAACTATATCTTGTAAACTGGGGACTTAATCCAAAAATATATTTGGTTGCACTAAAAATTTAATCCCAAAAAAATATGGGGGTTAGGGACTTAATACAAAAAATATATTTGGTTGCACGGGGACTTAATAAAAAAAATTTTTTCACTGAGGACTTAACCCAAACAATATATTTGGTTCACTGGGACTTAAAAAAAAAAATTTATTTGGTTTCCTGGGGATTAAAACCCAAACAATATATCTTTTTTCACTGCGGATTTAAATACCAAAAACAATATTTTTTTTGCCGGGATTAATAAAAAACATATTCCTGGTTGCACCGGGACTTTCCCAAAAAAATATTCTTTTTCCCATATTTTCTTTCCCAAAAATTAACTTTTTTGGCCCACAAATACTTTTAAGGGATAAAAAACCAAAAAAAAAAAACCCTTTTTAAGAATTTTTTTTTTTTTTTTTTTTCAAAGGGGGGGAAAAAGGGAATTTGGTTTTTTATTTTTAAAAATTTTTTAAATTTTTAAAATTTTTTTTAAAAAAAAAAAAAAATTATTATTAATAAAAAAAAGGGCAACCAAGGGCATACACGCTGCAGGGAGGGAAGGAAAGCGAGGGTATTGGGTGCGAAGGGGGGGGGATGATCATAGGTTACAAAAAACACCGGCAGGGGGGTAGTGCGGGGTAGAGGGGAGCAAGAGACTGAGGAGAAAGGGCTGAAGGGATCTCAAAATTTGGAAGTCAGTTGTTGCAAAAATAATGAGAGAGTCCGGATGAAAGGTGGGGCCATCAGCGAGAAAGGGGAAGGTAAAAGAGAGAGCAGCGGGGCGAAGACGACTTGGAGGATATTTGCGTCCGTTGTAAAGTGGGGAGTCTAAAAAATGTGGCCCGACCGATAAAGGAACCCGCAAAACTCACAGAGAGGGGCAGGGCGCCCCTTCCCTGAGATATCCATGGCAAGACAGTAGGCCAATGCGAAGACGGGGGAGAGTAGTCCCCCCAACCCCAAACCGGGGACAAACGGCCGTAACCATACAGGTTTCCCCCAACATTCCCGAGTTAGGGGGTCAAAAGCCTCGCAAAGGAAAAAATCGCAAATGTTTGGTTTCCCCAAATAATTTTGGAAATATAATTTCAAAACGCTTCCTTAATTGTCGAAACCCTGAACAATCATAAAACAATGAAAACGTGTAAAATGAACTAAAAAAATCGTTATGGCTTAATAACTGTTATTAAATACCAAAACCTCCATCACTGCGAGTCCTACTACCTCCCCTTGCCCCCCACAACTGGGAGCCACCATCCCACCACTGTGTGGGGAGTTTTTGTTTTTCATTTTTGCTATTAAACCAGTATAAATAAAATTTAACCCATTTATGACTCATTTTAGAATGGCATTCGGGAAAGGATTGGAAGTGACATATGGTTTACTCTTGCCAACAAAAGAATCAACATTCGCTCGCTAATAATAATAAAAAATAATAAATTTATAATTTAATTTAAAATAAAAACGAAGAATTGAAGAAAAATTTACAAAAATAGAGGGGGTTAAGGGATTGGAGGAGTTTTTGACGCATCGTCAGTGTGGCTTTTTTTATGCGGAGTGGTATTTGTTCCGTACTCTTCCAAAAATTTCACAATAATTCATTGTATTTTGTGCCCTTGTAGATTGAGTGTGAATGGGGGGTTTAGGGAGGGTAGAGGGATGTAGAGGGAGTGGGGGAGAAACTGTAATAGGTGACAGGCTTTCACACTGCGAAGTCATCAACATAGAATGATGGCCAAATATTGGATTGAAAGAAGAGCCCAAAACATTTATAGCAAGGAAAAAAGTGTTGTGCTCAGAACACATCCCTGGGGACACCTTCACTTGGATAAAGTCCGGGAGACACATTTTTAACCCCCAACATGGAAAAAGTCTGTCAGTTAAAAATTCTTAATTGTCATGAGGCTCCCTTCGTACTCTCGCATTGCCAGTCACTTAAATGAGCGGGAAATTCGTTTCCTCAAAAAAGCAGAAGGTCTCCCTTTTGCTATGGGGTTTTTTCATCTCTGCCTCCCAAGGGGGGACTACCCTGTGTTCTTTTTTTTCGGGTTTTTGAAAAGTTCCCCACTTCTGGAAACCATCTTCTGCAGCCTCCTCTGCGGTTGCCATCCCATAGTCATCCTTATCTAATTCTTTTTGCTGTCCTGCCAAAGTCCCCCACTTCAACACCTCATCTGTCCTCACTTCTTTTTCTCCCTCACAACCCTGGATCGGCAAGACCCCCCCGTACGACACCTCTTCCCATCGTCCCTCACTTTTCAGAGGTCCAACAGATCTCCCTTTAACCCCTCCTTCCCTTCATCCACCTCCCATTTTACCCTTTCCCCCTTTTAACCTGAGTCTTCCCCCTTTTATGGTCCCTTTAAATGTGGGGGTTCATCCCCCTCTCATACTGTGCCCTTTTCCTTTTTTCCCCCCCCCGTTTTTCCTTTCTCCCACCTCCCAAGGGTTTTTGCCTCTTTTTCCCCTCCCACACTTCTCCCGTTCCCTCCACCCTTTTGGCCCCCCCCCCCTTTAAATTGGTAAGTCCATTACAGCTCCCACTTTTCTCAAACTCCTCCCTTCCCTCTACAATTTTCTTCTCCCATCGGGCGTCTTGAACCCCAAACTTGAAGCAACCCGAAAATATTGCTGGCCAAACCATCAAAGGACATGATCCACCCCGTTCCTTTTCTTCCTCTTCTCCGTCTGCGCAAATCCTTTCTTCAAGGACCCTTCCTTGGGGGGGGAAATTTTCCTTTGCCAACGCATGGACTTTTTCTGCCCCTCTATCCATAGGTACTTACCTGCGGACTTTAGGGACTTTATCATTTCCCAATCATGGCCCTTTTCGTGGAATAACGGGGGCCCCAGGGGGAATCGGGGGGGAGCTTCAGATGTTGCCTCCCAGTTTTCCCGTTGTGTTTGCTTACGGAACCAAAATTACACTCTGCTGTTATCTATCCATCTCAGGCTATAATTTTTGTATTTTTCCCGACCCTTTTCCATGGGACCTTTAATGAAAGTGCCCTTTTTACGCCCTTGGGTATTCCCTACCACAGCTATTTGTTCACTTCGCTGCATTACACAGCACCCGTATCCACTTGCATAGGTGGTATACACCTGTTTTTGTATATCTCTCCTCGGGGGATTATCTATCCCGGATATTGCCTTTTTTGTTTTTCATTCCCCCCACCACTTTTGTTATTTTCCGATTTAATGCCATCATTTCCCCTGGGGGGTCTCACTTGATTCCCGCGCATTCGTTTGAGGCTTTTTTTTGCTACCCCCCCCCTCCCTGTTTTTAAAAACAGGTACTACACCCTTTTGATCCCCGGACCTTTTCCTTCTTTCATCGACCCTCGTCGCTCTTCCTCCACCGCATTTTGTCACTTTTTCTTTCTCCCGGTTTTCATGAACGCTCATTTCCCAACATTCTTATTCCCTTCATATTCACCACCCTTCGTAACCCACCTGGCAATTTGGGTCAGGAAAATTAACCTTTACTCACAAACTCCTGTTTTTATGAGGTTCCTTTTCGCCCCCATTGATGAGCTTTTACACCTCTTTTCGCCCTCCTTTTTAAAACCGAGCTTTTCATTCTTCCCCAAACTTCGGGGGGGCATTCTCAGAAATGCGTCCCTTGGGTGGCCCTCCTGCTTGACCGTCGACTTTTGAAAGCACGCTTTGGGAGGTACGGGTACAATAAACCTGGAGGACTTATTTTTTTAAAGGGAAGCGGCGATCACTTCCCGTGTCCCGTGATGTAAATGCACTGTGGCGAATCATGTCTCCCCTCCCCCCTTTGCTTCCTCTATGAGGCGTCGGAAAAAAGACAAAAAATGAGTGGTAAATATTCCCCTCCCCCGGCTCCTTTCGCGGGTTGCTGGTGTTGAAAGCAAACCCACAGATTTCCCAGAAATTCAAAACTGTCCATTTTTCTCGGGCTCCTCTATCCTCTTTTTCTTTCCTAAAAGTCTGCCAAAATTTTAGCCCCCTTGGCCTTTTTCTCAGAGAAAAACAGAAATGTGTCTTTTACATTCAGGAATGGAGGGGCAACATCTCCCTTGCCGACTGGGCAGCTGGGCCCGACACTTTCATATTCATATGCTCAACATTTAATTAGTCTGCCCTTGCGTCCTTTTACGTTTTTTTCGTCTATTTGGTCCAAGGATTCTTCACAACTGTGGAAACTCCCATTGTTCTCCCTTTTTCCGCAAACCCGGGTAACGGGCATAAGCCCCCCCTATCGCCCCCATTGCCACCAGTGCAGTTTGCAAGTAGGGAATGCCTGGTAAAAAGACTTTTAGTTGGTATTTAGAGACACAAAAACAGTCTCCCCACCTCAATATGGCTTTCGAAAGGGGCCGTTCTACCAAAGACCCCTTACTCGCTGGTAGTATTCGTAAGTTTTTTGCGAAAAACCACTCATTACTGCCCTGTTTTTTGACCTTGAAAGGCATTTCCCCAACTTGGAGGGTTTAAAATTTTGGCCCAAGCCCCCCCCCCTCCTTAGGCCCCTGAGGCAATCTACCCTCCTTCCCTTTAAAGGGAAGAGGGGGTTCGACTGCAAGATATTAGAATGGTCACGGCACCCCAGACGGGGATTCGGCTATAGATCTGCAAAAATTTTGCTAGTGGCCAAATCGCCCCAAATTTCCCACACTGTTCGGGGGAGGGATCACCTTCCGAATTTGTAACCCGGTCCCCGCTACAAAACAGAGGATGGGGGTTCACAGCTGTCCAAAAATTAAAAAAACCAATTTCAAGGGTATGTCTTCACCTGCAGGCAGGAAGAACACAAATGTCTACCTTTAAACGGGGGATCTTGGTTCCGCTTTCAAGAAGTCATTGCCACATTCTGGAAATCTATTGGACTATGGTTGGGGGAAGAAAACAGTACCATAAAGAATTGAGGGAATGATGTTTTTCGATAGTGTAGGGAAAAGTATCATATGTGAAAAGAGAAAGATCATAGCTTGGTAAATTTTGGACTGTGATGTGCACGTACCACTCTTAAAACAGAAAGGAAATATCTCTACCAACGTGGCGGGGGGGCGTTTTTCCAATACTGTGGTCGGAAGTAGGCAGTAGAAAGTCGGCTTAAAGTAAAAATTTAGTCCATTGTGTGGTCCGAAATGAGTGTGGGAGGGAGTGATACTGTGTTTTTTTCCCGAGGAATGGAGGAACGAAGTAACATTATCAGGAGATTGTCGTTGGCGTTTAAGAAGTGGGACTAGAGTCGGTCCGACTTGGGACGGGCTGGCGATTCGAAAATCGCCGCACAAAAGGGAGAGGCCAGAAGCATAGTCAAAGGAGAGCGGAGGTCAGACAAATCGAAGGAGTCAGTTGAAACCCCCGGCACCTGAAGGGGTGACGAAACAGCACCAGCAAGAGGTACAGGGGCCTTAGGAAGTCTGAATAGTGGCCAAAAGACGAGGCGAGGTCAGAACGGGGTGCGGTAAACAATAAGAGGCCTGTGGGTAGCAGGGTCATGGATCAGGTGCCCCATGGAAGGTTACTTCTTCTTTTTGTTTTTAAGAAAAAAAAGAAAGAAAAAGAAAGAAAAAAAAAAAAAATAAAAAAAAAAGAATATAAAAAAAAGGGGGGGACCGGGGAGGGATAGTTCCTAGGAGGAAAGAAAGGGCCAGAATCTCCCCCCGCCCCCAAAGAGGACCTCAGAAACCGCAAGTAGCGCAGATGCAGCATGGCCCCGTGCCATCCCCTAACCCTTCATGCCAGTAAACCAGCAATCCGGGATAGCACCTCACATCTGCCGAGCTACTTCGGTGGACAAAAGAGAGGGCAGCGGGATATTCGCCACAAAGCATACCCCCTTCGGTCACCACCCCAAATCCGAAGGTGGTTTCCAGAGATACACCTGTCGCCCCAAAGACCCCAAACCCCCCCCAAACCCGGGGGGCCCCCCCGGCCGAAAATCCACGGCAACTACCCCCCCAAAACCCACGGAAAGGGAAACCCCCGGACCCTTCCTACCCGGGCCCCCGGGTGGGAAAACCAAAGGCCCAAAAAGGAAGGCAAAGGGAAAGGGGGGAGGAAGGGAAAAGGGGGGGAGGAGGGGAAGGGGGGGGGGGGGGGAATTGGGGGGGGGGGAAAAAAATTTAATTTCCCACAACCCTTTCCCCCCCCAAAAAAAAAAAAAACCCCCCCCCAAAAAAAAAAAAAAATATTTATATTAAATATTTTTTTTTTTTTTTTTTTTTTTTTTTTTTTTTTTTTTTTTGACAAAAAAAAGGTAAAAGTTGCGATTTTGGTTTAAAATAGAAAGGTTTTCTTGCGAAAAAGGGCAAGAAAAAGATTTTTATGCAAAAATTTCGCAAAAAAAAATTTATAAACTTACTAAAACATGTTTAGTGGATCTGACTAATTAAATTCCCTTTGTTATAATAAATTAGGGTTTTTTTTCTAAATTCTTTAGGTACAAATTTTTTTTTAATTAACATAAATGAAAAAAAAATTTTCTTTAAACCAAGAATTTTTTTTTTGAAAGGGCTTAATTTTAAACGAGTTCTTGCTAAATGACCCAATTTACCTTTCCACCCCAATATAATTCACATATAAGACACCAAGTTAGCATAGGTCAGAAAAACAACTTCTTGTGAAAACATGGAACATTATTTGAAATAAAATTTAAAGACAAAACTTGTAAGTTAAACTTTTTACCTTTTAAATTATGCTTACCTCTTCCTGTTTATCCTTTAATGAAAACTACAAAAATTTTATCTTGTTTTTCCTTT
>NW_026464445.1:0-13717 GCF_026875155.1 Cherax quadricarinatus
ACCCCGCCCCTTTCCCCGAAATTTCCCCCGGGACATTTCATCAGCAAAGGCAAATGTGCAAATCCCACTTTTGTGATTTTTATCTTTTAACTCCACGCCTCTTGCCAAACCCCCGCATTTATTTTTTTACAACCCCCTCTTAAATATATTAAACAACCACGGGGGAATCACAATCCTTTTTTTAAGGCCCACTTTTTCTGGGGAAAAAATTTCCCCTTTCCTACATACTCTAACTTTAGCCTCAATCCTCGTAAAAATCTTTACTGCTTTTTATAAAACCACCCCTACACCATACACTGCAACATTGCCACATTGCCCCCCTTCCCCCTGTCATACGCCTTTTCCAAAAACCCTAAATGCCACAAAGCCTCTTTTCTTATTTTAAACAAAAATTTTTTGATTAATCTCCCCACTCTCCCCTTTTTTGCTTTTTTTTACATTGCTTCCCCACTCTCTTAACCTCTCTTTTTTTTCTCCATATGCTCTTCCCTCCTTAAAATCACTTTTATTTTGGGTAAAAACTTCTCATATGCTAATTTTTTTCCCCCTTATACTCTCTTAATCATCATTCCCCAATCGCTCCTTTCCCTCCCGCACCCCCCTTTCCTGAAAACCAAAAAAACTTCTGCTGAACCCCTTAAACACAAATTTTTTAAAACCCTCCCCCATATCTTGACCCCATTGCCTATGCTCTCATTGGGCCCATCTATCCTCCAAAAAAGCGGGTTTTTATTCTTACCTAATGCCCCCTCTTTTTTTTTAAAAAACCCTTCCCACCTCTCTCTTCCCTGTTTCTTTTTTCCCTTGTATCCCATCAAACTTTTTATTTTCGTGTAGCTACAATAGAAGTAAATCGGGTTTATATCTGGGGGGCCCCCCTTAAAACTTGTCACCCTGAAGTCTACTCAACAGTTTTTTATCTCCCCAATACATTTTCCAAAAAAATTTACTGTCATTTCGCCCACATCATATCTTGTTATACTTATTTACCCTCTTTTTTTTTAAAAATTGTATTCCCTTAAACAAAACCCCCTTTTTCTATACAAAGTTCAATAAAAGGGTCCCATTATCTTTTAACCCTTTGGTCCCCCAAAACTTACCTACCACCCCCTCTCAAAAATTTTCTCCTACTTTAGATTCAGGTCCCCTACCACAATTATTCTCTCACTTGGTTCAAAGGTCCTATACTTTCCCATTAACACCCCCCAAAATCTCTCTTCTCCTCTCCCTTTCCTTTCTTCTCCGGGGCATACACGCTTATTATGACCCACTTCTGCACCCCAAATTTTATTTTAATCCACATAATTCTTGAATTTCCCACATTCATATTCTCTTTTCTCCTTCCAAAACTGGTCATTCAAAAATTACTGCTACCCCTTCCTTTGCTCTAAATCTCTCAGATATTTCCCGATTTAAAAAACCCCTTTATTTCCCCCCCCAGAAAAATCCCCTACCCTTCGCTTTTTTTTCGCTTAGGGCCCCGGGCATCCAACCCTTTTTTTCATTCAATTTAAAAACAGCAATCATTGTTCTTGTCATTTCCCCACTACATCCCCGCACATTTTTTAAACATCCCAGTTTTAAGTTTTTCTTCTTCTCTTTTTTGTTTAAAAATGTTTTAATTTAATTTTTAAAAATTTCAAAAAAATAACTTTTTTCGTAAAATTTTAATCACAATGAAAACTTTTTAAAAAAAACATGAAAAATACGTTGTTTTAGCCTTGTCCAACCCGGAAGGGAAAGCTTTTCATGGCACCCTTACCCTTCCCCGTAGGTGAAATTTAAACAGGTTTTTATGCAAGGTTTTTTACCGAAAAACATTTTCCTAACATTCCCCAGACCCCGTGAAAAACATCGAGATAAGCTCATAATTTAAATTTTTTTGAAAAATTAAACTTGGGTTTTTCAAATAACCAAACCAATTTCGTACAAACCCCCGACTGACTGACTTTGGTCCCCGGTGTTGTCCTGGGTACGAGTATTTTCCAGTTGGTGAAAAAACCCGGTAGTATTTTCACCAGTCTTGGGTGAAAATACTACTTAAATTAATGAAGCCTAAGAAGACTTTGTATAGTAAAATATACGTTACTCTGGTTAACACGAGAAGTAAAAATATATAACTGCGCAATTAGATAAATACGCACAGTAGATAAATAAGAGCTTTTCTGTATCATTAACAGTTAATCAAAATTCGTAAATTTATAAAAGTCGTGAAGAGTGTAATTAAAAGTATTTCTTATTAAATATTGTAGAAGATTCCTCGAATGCAGATCATTAATAGGTAGAATTTATTATAACCTTAATTTTTATATACACTTCTGTACATATCAAGCTAAAATCTGAAGAGGTAGCAACAATGCGTGTTCAGTTCCTGAAACTACAAAATATGTAAAACTCCAAAACTACTCATATCGATGCACATTGCACGTATGTAAATATACATATATTAAAAATATAGAGACAGCTCGGAATTACAGAATAGTGAAATATGAGAGAAAGTAGAAATTTTTACTAGGTCTAATAGAAAAAACTAACCACCTGACTGGATAGTACCTTGAGTTGAGTCTCAAAAAATGGTTCGGATAAGTCATGTTATCCCCCCCCCCAACTGTTTAGGAGGTCAATTCAGCAATCAAATATGTTGCACTTTTGTGCGAACTATTTTTAGTGCGCTGCAGATTTAGCCAAAGCTGTGACACAGACGACCGAGTTAATATCTCAGGCACACCAGTGTCTCATGCAAAAAAATCAAATAACTGTGAGTGACATTCCTAACTGTAGAAAAGCAATGTTCAGCTCTCACTTGAAATGACGGAAGTATTTACGCTCCTTAACTCTTCAGTACTCTCATTCATGTTGGACTTCCGGTGCTCATTCCACTTAGATCACCCGCGAACATTACTCACCCGCGTTTCTGCAGAAAGATTGGCCCAATTTGCTGACAGGAAACGAAAGTCTAGTTTGCTGGGCTGGCCTGGATAAAAGTACCCTAGGTACCTGAAGAAGCTTCTTTAGTTTGTCGTTCCACAGTCCAAATGATAGTAAATTCCGGTTTTCTGGCTAATCTTTAAGTCACGCCTTTCTCGATGTCCTTGAGATGTAAATGACGAGTCAGCGTTTGTTAAACGGATTTTATTCGAATTTTTGAATAGCTAGCTCTCTAACTAATAGTAAACATTTAAATCTAAATTCTACCTTTTTAGGATCTAAAACTGTCTTTAATATTATCAATGGTTAGTACTACCTTCCTAGAAAGGTAAATAATTTATTATTATGTACAGTTGCTAACTGTGTGTTATGGGCTCGTAAAAGCTTTTAAACTATGAACGTTTCGTGGATGGTTTCCAATATAGAAGCTTAGAAAAACAGCAGTATCTTGTTTATTATTGCTTTCGAAAAAAAATTGACTGGAATACCCTATAAAGTTAAGATGGTTTCATTGATTAGTTGTTGTTGTTTGTAAATTTATTGAAAGAAAACACGTGAGTATAATTACTACCACATCACACAGAGAATTATAGGCCTTCCCTAAAAGGTAAACAAGTTGATTGAGCGTCTGCACTTTCATGGTTTTTATCAAAATATGCTAAGTTATTATGAGAGAATTACAAAAGTTCTTGTGCAAGAAGAACATGGATGGGCAGATTGCATTTACCCTGACATTTAGAAAGTTTGATAGGTGTTCCCGATGAAATAATTATTTGGGAAACTAAAAAATATTGATGGAGTTAAGATAAATAATTACAATGATGAAAGACATTTTAGGGTGTGCTAGCGAATCATTTTTTGATAATTTTGGTCCAATTTCAATTATTTTTTTTTACAGTGATTTAAGCAGCATTTGAAACAAAACACACTGTAGTGCGACTCTTTTTTCCCCTTAAAAAGACTGAAAAAATAAATAGTGCCCTATTCCATAGAGGCTAAAACATCCTTTTTTCTACAATATAGGTAAAGATGTATATTGATCTAAGTTGGCATCAGATGAAGATAAGGTTTCTAGATAATCATGGTTACTAACCCGTTTGGAGACAAAATGCAATAGATTGCATAATAAAAAATGTGGAAATTTATTATTTTTGAAGATTTTTTTTTTTTTTTGGAGGGGGGGAGAAGACAAAAAAATCACTAAAAACAAAGCGGTAAAAAATATCGCAAATCGCTTTACATGCTAGTAGTACCATCATTATCAATAATGTGTTCAAAAATCGTTTACACTCCTATTAACATTTTCCTCTAATAATGGAAAATATTGTCAATATCTTATTCCTGAGTTATACATATATTATGTTTTGTGTAAAAACTCTACGGTCATGGCGCGCCACATGTCAGTAAGTTGCTCGCCTCAATAATGTTGACAGCCTCAGGTGACTGAGTTCTTATCTCTTCTGAATTGAATGGAGTCCTTAGAGAAGTTACAATGTGTGTATTTAGAATTGAAACAATCCTAAAAATCGTAATTTTTTAGGGGATAAAAAAACACGAATTGCCCATCATGTCTTTTTGATTGACAGAAAGAAGAACAAAAAAAGAAATACATTTTTGGAAAACATACTTAGAAATATCATAGAAACAAGCTAATTACATAACGAGCTGTCAGAATTTGCCACTATTTTTTCCGATAGGAAACATTCTTTCTTTCCATAATTTTTTAATTTTTCCTTTTTTATCACTCCTAAAAAATCGCACCCTTCCTTTAAGAGGAAAATGCATACAGTAATAAAAGGAAAAATGACTAATAGATGATTCTAAATATATATAAATGATTTACAGAAGGAATAAGAAATGAACAAATATGTTTCCAGAGGCTACAAATATGTAAGAAATTAATGATGACAATCAACTGTTATAAATCCATACAAACAGGATCTGGATACTTTGAACACGTGGATTTTGATGTTGAAAATTCCATGTAAAAAATGGAAGAAAGGAAAGGAACCACCAGAAAATAACCCCTGAAAGGAAAAAATGCAAAAGTATGAGAAAGATGGAAAAGTAGAAAGTATGGGGACTTACTAATTTGGGGGACCCGGGAAGTCTGCTGTTTGAGCTCCGCCAATTTCGCGTGTATCGGGGGTCCCAGAGGGGACAAGTGTGAAAAAAAGGCGTGTGAAAACCTAAATGCATATACTTTTTCAAAAAACCCACAGAAGGGAAGCATCATGTCCATTGAAGAGAAAAAACTATTTTAAAACAATGCTAGGGCAGAGGCCACTCAGTAAAGGGTTGTTGTAAGGTGCCATATAGGAAAAGATTTATGACATAGTAACGTAGACATGGGGGAAATAAAGATCAGGGATTACATAACTCATAGAGCGAAAGTTTAAGAAATGGAAAAGGATTATTGCAAAAACCCCGGGGGAAAATTAAAAATATTTTTAAAAAAGGAGGAGAGCTGTGTAGGCCTACAGATGAAAAACCATACAGTGGGCGTGTTTTATACTGAAGGCCGTTTCCCCAACCAAAAAATTAAAAAGGGATATTGACAATAAGTTATGAAAGGGGAAAAAGCAATCGCCCCAAAACCCCCCCATATTAAAAAAATTGAAAAAATTTAACCCCCCAAAAATTTTGCCCCCCAAAAATTTTAAAAACTACTTAAAAACAAAAAATTTTCAAAATATTTACAAAAATTTATGAAGTAAACCTTTAAAACCCCCGGTCTAGGGACCCTATATTTAAAAAAAGGGAACAAAAGCCAATTTACGGCACCCCCCTTTTCCCCCCCCCCCCCTCCCCCCCCCCTTCAACCCCAACCACGGGGTTTTCCCCCCTCTGTACCCCAACCATGGACCCATTAAACACCAAAACCCAAACAAAGTGGAGACGGGGAACAAACGGATAAGTTTAACCTAGAGAAATAATAAAATAAGAGATATTTTTGATGAGTCAGGGAAACATGAACAGCAGTACTGGATAGGGGGAAAAGGATAAACCACCACCAAATCCTCTCGAAACCCTCCCCCTCCGACACCCCAACCAAAGGGGTGGTCCTCACCCCCAACGGCAACCCAACCCCATTCCCTGACCACCAACATTTTTCATCACCGAAACCCAGCCACCACCACACAAAACTGCCCAGGACAAGATAAACACAGTGATCATGACCGGGAACAATGCTAGGGTGATGATAATGAGTTAACAACATAAAAGTTTTTAGGGGAAAAGTCTCCATGCTAATTACATCCCACTAAACCCCTGAATTTTTCCTATAACACCCACCCTGCGGCAGGCTAAAAGGAAAGTAAGAACAGGCCCTTTTCCCATTTCAAATAGGAAAGGCAGATGGCAGTACATAACCTGGGAAAAATTTTAAAAGGCCTTGGAAAAAATCTAAAACCCATGCAACCTTTGCTTTTCAAAACATCATGTTACCCGCAAAAAACACGCAACCAAAAAGACATCACTAATAGGTTTTCTGGACTGCAACAGGGTTGGGGAAATAGGTAAACAGGAAAGCCTCAGGGGTTAAAACCCAAAAACACAGAAAAAGGGAACAGAATGTTTAAAAAAAAAAACCCCGGAAAATATAGAGCGGGGGGGGGGAAAGTCAACCGGAACCCGCCACAAAAAACCCCCCCCAAAAAAAACGAACACCTGAAAAACACGGGAACAAAAAAAACGCTGCAATCCCCACTTTAGGGCTGACCCAGACCCAGCCCCCCAGCCATTTTGAAAACTGGGTTCATTAAAACTCCTCCACAGTACCAATGCCCCTACCCCAGTACAGATGTTTAAAGGGGGCCCTCCTCGGGGGAGACTCTTCTGCAACCATCACAGTAACCCCGCCCCACCCCCCAGCCCCATGCGACCCAACCCACCCCCAGCCTTACTGCCAGCCCAACTCCCAGGGACACACCCAAACCACCACAAAAACAGAAAAAAACAACCCCATTTCACAAGACCCTGGCCCCCCCACACAATGTTTGGGGGGATCCCCTCCTTTCCCTACTTTTAAATGATGAAATCCAGGGCGGGGGGCCCTGGGGTTTTATCGGGAAATAGGCGCCCCCCGAACTTGCAGAAAATTTACAACCCCCCCCCCAAACAACTCAACCAAAGGTAATTTGTCAAAAACCCCTTGGGGCATCTGTAAGCCTTGGAAAAAAAGGGGAAAAAAAAAGGGGCATGCAACTTTGACCATCCCAAAAAATGTAGGCCCCCCAGCTAAAGGGTTGGGCGCTCTTCTTCCTGTACTTTCTTTCCCCCCAAAAAAGGCCACCCTCGGGTTTTCCCCCCAAAAACGTGTTTACCCCACGAGCCCCTCTACCACTAAAAGGGCCGGGCACAGCCCCCCCGCCAAATTACTAAAAACCCCCAAAAACCAGGGATTTTTTAGGGCAGGAAAAAAAAAGGAAAATGGGAAAAAACAAAAAAACCCCCCGGGCCGGGACGAGGCGACCATGGGGCCACCCATGGCCCCCCAAATTACAACTACTGAGCCAAAAACAAAATCCCCCCAACAAAAACAGAAACAACCTCGTTCAATTTGCAAAAAACAGGGCCAAAAACCATCCCCCAACAAAAAAAAACCTTTATCATGACTTCAGTGGGGGGTCAATCAATGTTTTGCAGCCTTCACAGAGATCCACAAAAAACACTTTGACAGTGAAATATTGGATAATGGGTTACAACCTTTTTAGAGCAAGAAAAAAAGGCAACAAGGGGGGGTTGGCCGTATGTCAAGGAGTCCCTTATCTGCAGGGAGTTGGAACACCAAAAAGAGGTAGTTGAAGTTCTATCAATAAAGTCGAGACCAAAAAACCTATCATTGGGTTGTATACAAGCCACAGATGCAACCTCCCAACATTCAAGGGAACAGCACGAAAATCGTTTTACTGTTTGGAAAACCTTCCGCTCCACCCCCAAAACACTTCTGTTTGGTGTTTCAACCTAAGGCATAAAAATGGAAGAATGAAAGCAAAAAATGTTATACTGAAAAAACCCCCCCAGGTAGCGCAGATGAAAGGTCACCACACATAAAACTACTAAGTTCGCGAAAAAAAAACCCCTTAAGGGCCGCAGATAGGGGGCCCAACAAGACTAAAAAACACACTTACCTTATCTTCACAAAAAAAGAGGCCCTGATAAGAGACAAAAAGAAAATCAAAAAAACAAAATTCCGATCAAATCTAATCGAAGTCCAGCGTACATGCATAGGGATCCGAAACAAAATGCTGTGCCTGTAAAGGGTGTCTTTCACAAATACAATTTCAACAACAAGAACATCAAAGGGACCAGGAACCCTGCCTAAACGAAACAGTTGGGGAAAATTCTTAAGACAGGGTCCAAACCATGCCTTGAAAGGATTACTTCCGGACCGAGATGTTCTAGGCTTTTTCCCCCAAAAAAGAAGAAGAGCAGGATAAACTGGAGAGAAAAAAAGGGGTCCCTCTACAGAAGACGACGAAGGTCCTGAGCTCCTCAGGATGCTAGAATATTATCACGAAAAGGAGGCGCTGACCATGGAAGGGAAAAATCGAACTTAAGCTAAATGACCTTTCAGAACCCGGGGAGGCGGAGGAGCTTAAAGCTATTAGTGAAATTTAAAGAAATTCAAAATATTTCTTTTCATAGCCCAAAAAAAAGGCAAAACCAAACTAGTATTGGGCCCTTACTCAAAGGATGGGACTTACACAACGACAACAAGGGAAAAGAGTGAAAATTGAAATCCCAGTACGACCTGTGTTTTGTAACCCCTAATCGGGCTGAGGATCGACGACCCAAAAAGATTTTTTTATGAAGAGCCTCAAAACCAATAAATGTATGCCAGATTTCCGACATTTCCCTAACTCCGATAATTCGAAAAAACCATTTACCATGCCTATGCACTCAGCCCCGGCCCAACTCGTGGAATCTCTTTTCATTAAAAACTGCAAGAAACCCCTTCGCGTGCCCTAATACCTATGGGGGAGGATTGGACATGGGGGAAATTCCCAGTCACTTAAAAAACGGGTATACCCCGCTCCATAAAGGTGGAGCAAAGCATTAGCTAAGAACTAAGACAATAGCTCTGCTCCCAATCATAAAAACTTTAAAAGAGTCAAAGAAGCGGAGCAAATCACCGGGTTTCCCCAAAATCTGCACAATCCAGGGCAACAGGGGTTCAGGGCGGGTCCCCTCCGCCTTCACAATAGGGATCACTATACTGGCCCTTGGATGCACTGGAAAAAAATCAAATGCAATGTAATATACACAGATATGAAAAGCATTTGACAAATGCGATAGGGGGGCGTAATAGCCATAAAATTAAAAGGAATAAGGGAAAGTGGGGAGTGGATCTTCAATTTCCTAAAAATCGAACACAAAGAGTAGTGGTCAACGGGTTAAATGGGAGGCTG
This sequence comes from Cherax quadricarinatus, assembly GCF_026875155.1. Lineage (NCBI taxonomy): Eukaryota > Metazoa > Arthropoda > Malacostraca > Decapoda > Parastacidae > Cherax > Cherax quadricarinatus. Next base: position 9,342 of record NW_026464445.1, read on the forward strand.
CCTATAAAGATCTTTTCCCACAAGGCACAGTACCCCCCCCCATCTTTTTTCCTTCCAATCAGACATAAACAAGAAACCCCCACCCCACCGTTCATCCTTTTGCGGATGATATAGGCCTGCATGAGGCTGTCATCTGCTGGGGACGGGGTTAAACCTCCAAGAAGATTAAAACAAAGTTTTCCCATGGGCAAGGGGAAAAAATTTGATGTTCAAGAGGACAAATTCCAACTACCCTTATGGAAAACTGGAGGAATAAAACTAGAAAAAGGAACTCGACCCGGGCCAAAAAAAAATTCGGAAAAAATGAAGGGCCCCGGGGTAGTTTCGAGGACTATTTTCAAGGATCACAACATCCCCACGATCGCACGTGCAAAAAAAATGATGGGATGGAAATAAAATTTTTAAAAACAGAGAGCCCCCAGATATTTTTTTAAATCCGCTCCAGGCGGAAAACTGCGTACAAAACCTCCTACAAAGCAGGTGAAATCGCGTCTAGAGAGTGTACAGAGATCCTTTACTGCACGTATAAGTTCTGCAAGCACCTTAACTATGGGAACCTTGGGAAAGCATTGACTTTTACCGTTGGAAGCAGGAGGGGGAAAATAATCATAATCTACACTTGGAAAATCTTGGAAGGAAGGGCCCAAATTCCCCCCAAAACACTCCCCACGAAAGTAAAAAAATGGGCAGGGGATGCAAAAAGCCGCCAATAAAAAGTAGGCGCCATTGGTACACAAGAAAAACACCATAATGTCCGGGGCCCCCAAATGTTCAAAAGCCCCATCAAGCATTAATGGAAAATTTCCAATAAACCCCTGGCTGCCTTCAAAAGGGGAAACTGGGCAGTACCTAAACCCCCCCCCCCCCGGATCAGCCGGCTGTGGCTCGTACGTGGATGCGTGGGCCCGCGTAAAAAGCCAGTTGATCAGGCCCCGATCCCTCGGGGGGCCTGGGCAGGACCGGGGGCGGGGGGGTTGACCCCGGAATAACCCCCCAGGTAACCTCCAGGTACGAAAGGGAATTTGGGAGTTATATCCGTGTTGCTTATTCCACACGCAAAACTATGCAATGGTTTTCAAATAATTTTGGGGAGCAAAATGTTAAAGTTGAAATAATTACATTAGACCAAAATTGTAAAATGCACAAATGTCTGTCAAACACACCTTAGGGAAAAACACAAATAAGTTAAAAAAAAACGTTTAAAGGGAAGGGTTAAAATAATGGCTGTCAAATTTGAGCAGTAAGAACTATGATGAACGAATTAAAAAAATTTAAAATTTTCCAATGTTGATTGATAAGGAGGTCGAAGGGAAAATTGAACCAATTTACCCAAATCTTGTAAAAGGATTTGATAAAGGAAAATTTCCTTTTACTGCAACAAGGTAAACCCCTGCAAAATTTTGCAAAAAGGGGGAAAGCAAAATTTTTCCTGTGAAAAATTAAAAAAAAAAAAAAACATAATGGATATAAGGAAAGATTATTGAAGGGGAAAAGACGAGCATTTAGCTCTGCTCCTGCATTTTCCCAAGGGACACTGTGACACCCCTTATATGTGATGCTTTTGGCCCCACAGTTAAAGCGTTAAACCGAACTTTTTGTGCCTAGGGGCGGTGCTTTGAGCGACGGGGAGTAAAGGGGCGTGACAACGTTCCCAAAAATCAACACACAAACGCAAGACGAGGTAAAACCCAAAGGGATGGGAAAGAGGTGACCGTCCCAAAAGTTTCTTTTCGGGAAAGTAGCAAAAAGTTGGTGTGGGGGGTAGACGGCGGGTATTGGGGTTGTCTGGAGTAACTTTCTTTATACCATTTTAAACAAGGGACAAGAGTAAAAAACCCAAAAAAAATGAAAAAATTGGGGAAAACGCAGAGGAAAGTTTATTTCTTGTCAACGGTTTTTGGGGATTATAATCCCGTGAGGCTTTATCCAATGAATGCCGATCATAAAAATTTATTTTAAGGGAAAGAAATGAGGAATCTAAGCTTTTTGAAATGTCCTTCCCCCCCCGGGGGTATTATGCTCACTTAAGTAGTTCCAAAATGGTTTGGGTGTTTATCTTTTTAAAAGTGTGGGGTGCCTTTTTTCTGCCTGTGAGTGATCACTCCCATCATTTTTTTGTGAACGAGGTAACAGGTTAGGGTGGGCTGGCTGCGACCCCCCGACAAAAATAACTGTTAGGTGGGGGGGGGGGGGAAGGGGGTTTTTTCTTGCTACAAAGGGAGTGTGTAAAAAATATCCATAGGTGTTTCACAACTCCAAAAGCATACGAGAAAATACACAACAGGTGGGAAAAACAAACATAGAACAAAGGAAATTCATAGCAGAAGTAGGGCTAAACCAGAGCACCCACGCCCTTTTTTACGGGATTTTACTCAGATCCGCAGACACCCCTCTTTTAAAACACACCATACATACACCACACACCACACACACACACACCACACACACACACACACACCACCCACAACACACCCCCCAAAAAAGGAAAGTGGGTCCCAAATCAGTTAAAAACTAAGGGGGAATAAATGAAACAAATTCCTGAAAAGGGGAAGGTTATGAGGGGAGCATACTGTAGGTACAGCATTTCCCCCGAGAAACACATAAACCCACAATAACCGTTGCAGGAAACGGAGGCTGGAAAATTTAAAAGGGTGTTTTTCAGGAGCTTCAACAAGCAGCATTAGGCCCTTTACACCGCTTTTCCCAAAGCAACTTGGAGTATTGGTGCTAGTACAAAACCCGATCTGTTAAAGCTGTAAAGTGGGAAAAGTGCAAAGGTTTGAAATAAAGCTAGTCCAGAAGTGTGGGGTATAATACAGGACGGGGTTTGAAGAGTAAAAATTGCGAACCTAAGCAAAGGACAAAAATATGATTTAGACGGTAGAAAGGAACTGCATGTGGACAGGGAGAGTCGTTTAGAGGGCGATGTCGGTAACGGTCACAGCTAAAAAAGTTACAAGCACAATAAGAAACAGGGATATAGGAAATTTTTTTTTAAACCTTGAGTGGTCGGGAAGTAGAACGACTTAGACAAAAGTGGTAAAAAAAAATCGAATTACCCCTTTAAAAGGTATATAAGAGTTCACTGCCGGGGAGGGGCTTTTTGAAACCATTAGGGGTTTTTGCAGGGAGGTGGACCGGGAGAAAGATTAATCCCCTAAAAACCTAATTTGGTAGGACAATTGGGTGAGTAACACAACAACAAACAAAACACAAAACACACCCACACACACACACACACACACACACACCAACACACACCCCCCAAACACCCCCCAACCCCCCCCCCCCCCCAACCACAAAAAACCCCCCAAAATAAGAGTTGGAGAGGGAAATTGAAGGGTCCCCCAAACGCTGTGGAAAAATGAAAAAGGGGGCCAAAGCTACAAACCTACTAAAGGGAAAGCTTTTGGGTTTTTTTTAATACCGATACTCCCCAAAGGCGCACACCAAGCAAAAATGCTGCAGCATATGAGCGACTATAGGGAACTTAAGAACAGCATTCCCAATCTCATAAGGAGTCGTTTTACCCTCAAAGCCCCAAATCGGCCCTTATTGGCATGCCGCTTCAGTTTGGAAAACCCCACCTTGACAAACACTCAGGAAAATAGAGAAAATGGAAAGGTTCGCACGAAAAATAGTCGCGGATTAATGGGTGTGTCTTTCGAGGAAGGTTTTAAAAAACTCAACCGCACACTGGGGACAGGGGACAGGAAGGCGTGATAAAGAATATAAAATTTTTAGAGGAACGACAAAAGGGGGACAGACGAAATGTTCCAGAGTAGGATACGGAACAAGGGACAAAATTGGGAATTGAAGGGGTCAATGATCACAGGAATGTTTTTTGAAGTATTTTTTCAGCCCTAGTGTTGCCAGAAAGTGGGAAAAGTCAGAAGGTGAGGGATGGGGGGAGGAACCCGCAAGCTTTAGAAGAGGTATGATAAAGCTCGTGGGCGGGAAATGACATAGTACGATCAGTGAAGAGGCGAGGCCAGGACATGAATATCCCTGCCCCAATTAGTTGAGTACAATTAGGCGATATAAACACACACCCCACAACACCACCACACACACACCACACAAAACACCACACACACACAACAAACCCCAACACACAACCAAAACACACATACCCAAAACCCCACACACACACACAACACACACACAACCACACACAACAAACCCACACACACACACAACACACACACACACACCACACACATACACCCAACACACACCCCATATTCCCAGATTGGCTAATAAAAAATGGAGTCATGGGCAGGGGTATTTTTAAAATCAGAAAAATTGAATTATAAATAGGGAAAATTTGCAGAATCTGCAAAAAAAAAAAAAAAGAAAGCCCCCAGTTATACACA
>NW_026464446.1:0-13930 GCF_026875155.1 Cherax quadricarinatus
AGATTCCCTTGCTGCATAAGTGTCTCAATCTTCAACTTGTCGGTTTTTCAAACCATTCATCTGAACCAAGATTCCATGATGTTGCAGTGTCTGACAAGTTGTGCAAGAAAGGTATAAAATACCGACAATATGAAAGTTAAGACACATGTGCAACATCTGGATATCTTTATTATAGTGGGACGTTTCGCCATCCAGTGGCTTTATCAATACAGATTCTAGGACATAATAGGAAGACAGTAGAACTATATACAAAAGATGAGGTAATCAGTCCCTCGGCCTGGGGGTTAGTGTTCACAGCATCGTGGTGGAGGAGAGTCTGGAGCAAAGGCAAGAAGACTGGCGCTTTTTATAGGCGTCAGTGAAAGGGACGGGCAGCAGACGAGGGCAGTCACTGGTAGGCGGGATTCCCCAGTGGAAGTAGGTCCTTCCCAAAGAGATGGGTTAGTTGCAGCAGCCGTGAAGAAGGTCTTGTAGATGTCCTCTGAACCAAGATTCCATGATGTTGCAGTGTCTGACAAGTTGTGCAAAAAAGGTATAAAATACCGACAATATGAAAGTTAAGACACATGTGCAACATCTGGATATCTTTATTATAGTAGACGTTTCGCCATCCAGTGGCTTTATCAATACAGATTCTAGGACATAATAGGAAGACAGTAGAACTATATACAAAAGATGAGGTAATCAGTCCCTCGGCCTTGGAGTTAGTGTTCACAGCATCGTGGTGGAGGAGAGTCTGGAGCAAAGGCAAGAAGACTGGCGCTTTTTATTGGCGTCAGTGAAAGGGACGGGCTGCTGCAACTAACCCATCTCTGTGGGAAGGACCTACTTCCACTGGGGAATCCCGCCTACCAGTGACTGCCCTCGTCTGCTGCCCGTCCCTTTCACTGACGCCTATAAAAAGCGCCAGTCTTCTTGCCTTTGCTCCAGACTCTCCTCCACCACGATGCTGTGAACACTAACTCCAAGGCCGAGGGACTGATTACCTCATCTTTTGTATATAGTTCTACTGTCTTCCTATTATGTCCTAGAATCTGTATTGATAAAGCCACTGGATGGCTAATTCCAGATATTGTTAACTTCACCTCATCTGGTCCTACTTGTATCTCTGACCAAGACTCTACTCCAGAACCAACACCACCGTCTACTGCCACCTCTCACCACCCACCACCAGCCCAACAAATCACAACCGACCAACACTCCCTGCCTCCTCTCAACACAGTCACAGAAGACGAAATAGTAACCAAACATTATGAAAAAAACCCTCGGACAACGACGAAGTAGTAGTCGAAGAAAAAACCACACGCAACCGTTACCTAAGCCAAGCCTTTAATGGGTCTCTAACCTTCTACACCACCCCCAACCTCCCAACCGAAATGAGCGCAGCTGATATGCTCCACTTAATGAAAGAAGGAGCTTTTTAAGTACACCTGCACCAAACCTCACCAAAATTCCTTTTGAAAACGCACTATCTTACCTCGTGACGAATCTGAACTGCTCCAACCTCAGAATGCAACTATTCCACATGTCCAAAGAGACTTCAAAGACTCAAGAGTGGCTCCATCACCAGCGAAGTGTAGCCAAACACACAAACCCCTTCCTAACACCTGACGTCCCAAACCAGCCCTTCACCTCACCTGAAGCATATCAGTCAGCGAGCACTGTCTGCAGTCTGCTCTCCCTCTATGTCCTCAACATGCCCTCTCTACACTGCCTCGCAGTGCCACGCAGCTGGGTTTAGCCCTGGCTCTTTATTCTACAACTCAAGACTACAACTCACGACTGTTCATCGTTTGTCCACACTTCCCAACTCACCCACCGGAGTCCCAACAGAAGAGCCTGCTATGTGTGTTCTCAATGTCTGTCCCACGATCGACTTAGCTGCTGGGTTAAGCCCTGGCTCTATTTCTACTACTAAGAACACTCCTCTCCAGCACTATTCTTCGTCTGTCCCGTCTTCCCCGCTCATCCCATTTGGGATCTTACCTGAACTTTCGTTCGTTCGTTCGTGCCTTTGCTCCAGACTCTCCTCCACCACGATGCTGTGAACACTAACTCCAAGGCCGAGGGACTGATTACCTCATCTTTTGTATATAGTTCTACTGTCTTCCTATTATGTCCTAGAATCTGTATTGATAAAGCCACTGGATGGCGAAACGTCTACTATAATAAAGATATCCAGATGTTGCACATGTGTCTTAACTTTCATATTGTCGGTATTTTATACCTTTCTTGCACAACTTGTCAGACACTGCAACATCATGGAATCTTGGTTCAGAGGACATCTACAAGACCTTCTTCACGGCTGCTGCAACTAACCCATCTCTTTGGGAAGGACCTACTTCCACTGGGGAATCCCGCCTACCAGTGACTGCCCTCGTCTGCTGCCCGTCCCTTTCACTGACGCCTATAAAAAGCGCCAGTCTTCTTGCCTTTGCTCCAGACTCTCCTCCACCACGATGCTGTGAACACTAACTCCTAGGCCGAGGGACTGATTACCTCATCTTTTGTATATAGTTCTACTGTCTTCCTATTATGTCCTAGAATCTGTATTGATAAAGCCACTGGATGGCGAAACGTCTACTATAATAAAGATATCCAGATGTTGCACATGTGTCTTAACTTTCACACCCAAGAGTTGCACATGTGTCTAATTTATCAACATGTCGGTTCTCTGAACCATTCATCTACAAACCTGTCAGACACTGCAACTTCTTGGGATCTTAATACTTAGGAATTCTTCGCTTGCCTAATTCTTGGGCACAACCTACTTCCACATTGAACAAATGTGACACTACCTATGACTGCTACACCTCTCCTGCCATACGGTTTATAAGCTGCTTCTCCGCTCATCTGCCGTATTCTACTCAAGATTGATGGACTGAACACATCGACTCAAGTTTGAGGGACTGATTACCTCATTCTCCTCCTGTTCTTCAAGTTTCTCCTATGTATGGACTGATGAAGCCACTGTGTGGCGAAACGTTTCCTTAATAAAGATACCCAAGAGTTGCACATGTGTCTAATTTATCAAGTAATAAGGTCTTGAGGATGTCTCCCCAAGAGAGAACCCGCAGTAATGGAATTAAATTAGATAAGTTTAGATTAAAAAGGACATAGGAAAGTATTGGTTTGGAAATAGGGTAGTTGATGAGTGGAACAGTCTACCTAGTTGGGTTATTGAGGCAGGGACTTTGGGTAGTTTCAAATCAAATTTGGATAAGTACATGAGTGGGAGCGGTTGGATTTGAGTGGGACTTTCACATCAGAGCTTATTTCTTGGGTGGCATTGAAAATTGGGTTGGGCAAATGTTTTGTTAGTGGGATGAATTGTAAAGGACCTGCTTAGTATGGGCCAGCAGGCCTGCTGCAGTGTTCCTCCTTTCTTATGTTCTTATGTTAACTGATATCAATGACATTCTACTATATAGTAAACCCTTTGTTATGTTGAGCATTTCCCGCAAATTAGGTCAGTTTTGTCCCAGGATGCCACTCACACCAGTCCACTAACACCCAGGATGCGACCCTCACCAGTCTTCTAACACTCAGGATGCGACCCTCACCAGTCCACTAACACCCAGGATGCGACACTCACCAGTCCACTATCACCCAGGATGCGACCCACACCAGTCCACTAACACCCAGGATGCGACCCTCACCAGTCTTCTAACACTCAGGATGCGACCCTCACCAGTCCACTAACACCCAGGATGCGACACTCACCAGTCCACTATCACCCAGGATGCGACCCTCACCAGTCCACTAACTTCCAGGATGCGACCCACACCAGTCCACTAACTCCCAGGATGCGACCCTCACCAGTCCACTAACACCCATGATGCGACCCTCACCAGTCTTCTAACACTCAGGATACGACCCTCACCAGTCCACTAACACAAGGATGCGACCCTCACCAGTCCACTAACATCCAGGATGCGACCCACACCAGTCCACTAACACCCAGGATGCGACCCTCACCAGTCTTCTAACACTCAGGATGCGACCCTCACCAATCCACTAACACACAGGTACCTATTTTACTGTCAGGTGAACATGGTCAGTAGGTTTCTTAAAAGAACATGTACTAATGTTTCCACCAGTACCTCAGTGTGTCAGCAGAGTGCGCAAGTAACCCAGATACCATAGTAATGTTTCCACCAGTACCTCAGTGTGTCAGCTGAGTGCGCAAGTAACCCAGATACCATAACAATGTTTCCACCAGTACCTCAGTGTGTCAGCTGAGTGCCCAAGTAACCCAGATACCATAGTAATGTTTCCACCAGTACCTCAGTGTGTCAGCTGAGTGCCCAAGTAACCCAGATACCATAGCAATGTTTTCCACCAGTACCTCATGTGTCAGCTGAGTGCCCAAGTAACCCAGATACCATAGCAATGTTTCCACCAGTACCTCAGTGTGTCAGCTGAGTGCGCAAGTAACCCAGATACCATAGCAATGTTTCCACCAGTACCTCAGTGTGTCAGCTGAGTGCCCAAGTAACCCAGATACCGTAGCAATGTTTCCACCAGTACCTCAGTGTGTCAGCTGAGTGCCAAGTAACCCAGATACCATAGCAATGTTTCCACCATGTACCTCAGTGTGTCAGCTGAGTGCGCAAGTAACCCAGATACCATAGCAATGTTTCCACCAGTACCTCAGTGTGTCAGCTGAGTGCGCAAGTAACCCAGATACCATAGCAATGTTTCCACCAGTACCTCAGTGTGTCAGCTGAGTGCCCAAGTAACCCAGATACCATAGCAATGTTTCCACCAGTACCTCAGTGTGTCAGCTGAGTGCCCAAGTAACCCAGATACCGTAGCAATGTTTCCACCAGTACCTCAGTGTGTCAGCTGAGTGCGCAAGTAACCCAGATACCGTAGCAATGAACATTAAAATGGTATGAAATACCGACAGATTGTTAGGTAAGACACATATGCAACAGTTAGGTATCTTTATTTCGAAACGTTTCGCCTACACAGTAGGCTTCTTCAGTCGAGTACTCGACTGAAGAAGCCTACTGTGTAGGCGAAACGTTTCGAAATAAAGATACCTAACTGTTGCATATGTGTCTTACATACCGTAGCAATGTTTCCACCAGTACCTCAGTGTGTCAGCTGAGTGCCCAAGTAACCCAGATACCGTAGCAATGTTTCCACCAGTACCTCAGTGTGTCAGCTGAGTGTGCAAGTAACCCAGATACCGTAGCAATGTTTCCACCAGTACCTCAGTGTGTCAGCTCAGTGCGCAAGTAACCCAGATACCGTAGCAATGTTTCCACCAGTACCTCAGTGTGTCAGCTGAGTGCCCAAGTAACCCAGATACCGTAGCAATGTTTCCACCAGTACCTCAGTGTGTACGAATGGTATGTAATACCGACAAGTTGAGATTAAGACACATGTGCAACATCTGGGTATCTTTATTGTAGACGTTTCGCCATCCAGTGGCTTTATCAATACAAATTCTAGAACATAACTCTGAAGGAAAGTAGAACTATGTACAAGGAGGTGAGGTAAATCGTCCCTCTACCTAGGAGTTGGTGCGAAGCGCTCCATAGTCCGTGGAGATTTCTGAAGCCGAAAGAAAGGACTCATGGCGCTTGATAGTAACGTCAGGTGTAGCAGACGAGGGCATATTCACTGGGTAGGCGGGATTCCCCAGTGGAAGTAGGTCCTTCCAAGAGATGGGTTAGTTGTAGTAGTAGTTGTGTATTCGTGAGAGGTGATGTACATGTACTTCAGGATTAAGATTCCATGAAGTTGCCATTGTCTGACCAAGTTGTGTACGAAAAATGGTATATAATACGACAAGTTGAGATTAAGACACATGTGCAACATCTGGGTATCTTTATTGTAGACGTTTCGCCATCAGTGGCTTTATCAATACAAATTCTAGGAACATTAACTTGAAGACAGTAGAACTGTGAGGGGAAAAGTTCAATTAGATAGGTGTAGAGGGAATATATATAGCAACGTAGTTTCACTGCCGGCTACTAGTTAGAGTAGGGTAAGTCAGTCTCCCGTTTTTCCCTCCTTTTCTCCCCCTCCTGAAATTGTAGTTTGTCTGCCGGCTACTAGTTTAAGGTAGGGTAAGTCACTCTCCGTTTTTCCGCCTTTTCTCCCCTTCCTGTAAAGTGATAGTTTGACTGCCGGCTGCTTGTTTAAGATAGGGTCAGTCTAGCTCCCGATATCCCTTCCCATCCCTCTTCCCCCCCCCGACAGGTGACGTGTGGGGCTATGGTTAAACAGTAAATCAACTAGACTTCACAGCTCCCAAACTCTACTATTGGATGTCAGTGAGGGTCACCTGGCAATCACGAGGAGAAATGATGGAGAAGGATAACGTCAGAGATTTCGCCAATTGATCCGATTCACATACCTGTGCACCTGTATATGAAATTGCTAGGATTGTAACTCCACAGCATTGCAGCAGTAATGAACTGCTTTTCTTCTGTCATCGGGAATTATACTCACTGGCTATACTGTGAAGAATAGCCAGTGGATGGTCACCAACCAACGCGAACCCCCCCCCCCACATCAGCAACGGCTACGGTTTCAACAAGCTGTGTTCACCAACACCAGGACACCCAATTAAAATTAGCGTTGATTCAGTTATCAATTTATATTTTCATTTTTCATTTTCTTTAAACATAGACTTAATATTTCATATTTAAGTGTCTTTTACATTTTCTTATTTTCTATTAATAAAGTTTTATGTTTGTCTGTTATTATTTCTTTTTTTATTCATTATTTTTCCTGGGAGGAGCCAGCATGAGTAATTACTGTCTCAAGTTGTTTACAGGGCTGAGTAAGCCTTCACAAGTGGCGACCCTTGCACAGGATAATCTCTACAGAATCAAGATTCAACTCCAATCTCGAATCTACCATTGGAACTTCAAACGCGCATACGACAGACGGTAACCACCGGCCATGAGTAATCATTCTCTATTGTAGACTAACAGTACAGGTATTTGAATGATTTGGTGATTTTATAGTTCTCAATTTATTGTAAGTCAAGTCAGGAGGATATTATATTTAATTCTTGCACCTTTTTGGAGCTTGAAACACTTTGGAGGATTAGATCTAGTGGACCCGAGATTTTCCAAGTGACAAATTGTTTCATTGAGCTCTTCATTATATCAGGGACGGTCATAGGACACTTTGATTTGGTTTGGTGAGTAAGTTGGATGGTCGAGTGACCCCATAAACTTACTGTTTGCTCGGAAGCCGGCATAGAACCTTCGTTTTCGTCAATACATAATGTTTAATTGAAGCAGGGATCGAGCTCTGGTTTATTTATAGTTTGAGCAGAGCAGGAATTAAACCCTCCTTTTTTTTAAATCCCTTTCATTTTCCCCGGGGATAGTTTAAGTTATTCTTGCAAGTATGGATGAATACAATTTGGATGAACGCTGGAAGTAATTTGGGAATCCCCGGGAAAAAATTTAAATCTTTCATTAGTGCAAGACCAGAAAGACTTGAAAGAGAAGAAGAAAGACAAAAAGGGGAAAAGAAGAGAATAAGGGAGAGAAAATCAAAAGAAAGAGAAAAAGGAAAAGAGATCCTTGAAAACAGGAGAAAAAGGAGAGAGAGAGAAATTGAGAGAGAAATACGAGAAAAAAAAAGTTAGAAAGACAGCGGAAGACCAAAAAACGTTTTTGACTTGATCTGGGGAAAGAGCTCGGAACGTACGAAAAAACAAGATACGTGAAGAAAAATTTAAATTTAAAGAGAATTTGGGGAAAGAGAAAAGGATCGCGAGCTCGAAAATCCCTTGAATTAAGAAAAAAAATTAACTTTTACACAAAAAACAATTAGAGGAAAGAAGGGAAAAAATTGCGCAGTACACATATTCCAACACCTAATTTACCTCCCTTCAAAAGGGGGGGAAGACATAACTTCAAAATTTATCGGGTTTTAAAAATACCGCTACCCTCTGTGAATGGCCTGCTGACACCTGGTACCGGGTTAGGAATGTTATTTTTGGGACCGCTTTAAAATATCTATGCAACTTTTTGCGGGATATCTATGTAATTATAACCTACAAAAAAGGGCAATCCTTAAAGCAAATCAAAAAACCACAATTCTTACGGGAAAGATTTCGGTAGGGCCCCCTTTACACCTGGCCAAAACTTTCAACATTTACGGGAACACTCTTTCGTTTTTTCTTTTTTGGATAATTTTTCGGGAATTTATCACAGTTATGAATCTTTTAGAGACTTCTGGTTGCTGACCTTCCCTAAAACCCCTTTTTCCTCCCAAATACAACATTCATCAAGAAAGAAACTTAAATTAAAGCTGAAAAAGTTGCTGAGCGCTGTTTTGTATGCGGGGGTCAAAATTTCCCTAAAAGACCTAAAGGGATCGAGCCCTAAGGGAAGGTTCATCAGCCCTTTAAGAAATCAAAGCCTCTAGTGGAAATAAAATGACTTCTTTTATTCCTTTTGTCATTTGCTGGTGTTAAGGACATAAACGTCCAGATTGTCATAAGAAGGCCAAAAAAAGTTGGAAATGTTTTAAAGACTGTAATGCCCAAAAGCACCCTTTTTTTTTTTTTCTTTTCGGGAACATTAAGGGACTTAATGTATCTCCATTTTACGAGACACGGATCACATGATAGAAATTTTCTGATAAGCTGTCCAAAATTAAAAAACTCATTCCTCGCTATATTTTCAACTACTTGGGCCAACAAAACCCCCTTTTCCTACCACCTTTTTATATTAGGTCAAAATGTTCACAGGTTGTTTTGAACCGTAACTCCCATCACTTCTTGCTCCGTACTAAAGGAAATGTAAAAGGCGCCATTTTTCCTTCTGAGTTGATTTTTTCATCCCCAAAGATGGATAAAGTGTTTCAGATCCCTTTTTGAACGGAGAAGCCCCTCTAAAGTTCAAGAGACAATGTCCGTGAGTTTTCATTGGGTTTAAAAAACCAGTGATGCTACCCGAAACGAAGTAGTAGGATCACCGTTCACTTGTTAATGAAATAAAAAGGACACCTCCATACCATAAATTCTTGACTAGGGCCAACCAAAGCCCATGCTTCCCCTACTGTCCACCTTTGATTTTCCCTGACTTTAAGCCTTTAATATATCGAAGGACCCCTTTTGCAATTTTACAACGAAATTGGCCCCTCTCTTCAAAATTTGCCAAAGCCCTAAACAAAATCAAGTTATCCAAAGGAAAACTTTTCATATAAATTTGAATATAAAAATATTTTGTACAAGCAGATCAAATTAAATCAAAATTAGACTTTCCATCTTAGTTCCAGTCAAGCAGAGAGACGGGTTCTTAAAATGGCTCATGACCTCCAGGGCCCCGGACATTTCGCACGTAAAACCTAAAAAAAAATTAGGGAAACCTATTTTTGGCCCAAAAAATGCCCTCAGATTCACTACCATTGTAGATTGTAAAGTTTGCCAACTGTCATCCTCCCGAGTACCGGCGAGACCTATGGTCAAAATGCCATCTTTACAGTCCCTTTTTGAAAGAGTACTTTTGACATCTTTGGGGCCCTTTATCTCCATTTTCCCTCGGGGGGACATAGATAATATTAACATTAGTTTTATGCTTCATTTTCCCCTAAGCCGTTCCCAAAGCCCTAATACTACAGAGGGGGCTGAAGCCCTTTTGCCATCTTCCCCCAAGGGGGCTCCCTAAAAATTTTGTCTGACCGTGGACAAAATTTCACATCGTTTAATGCAACTCTATACCAACTTCTGGAGTAAACCTCTTTTCACCACCCCCTTCATCCAGCTGTAATGGAGGATTGAGCGCCGCATTCGATTCCAAGTCCATTTTAAAAAACTTTGCTCCCTTAAACCTAAGGAGTGGCATCGTTCCTCCCTGTGCTTTTTTTCCATGAGGGAAGTTCCCATGACTCTTTGGGTTTTCACCTTTTTGAATTCTCTAGGTAGACGGGCCAGAGGCCCATTGTCCATCCTTCTGACTTATGGACAAATGAGGGGGTAAATGCTGATTCAGTCTTCTTACCATTTCTCCTTGACCTTGATCCAAACTTGGGGAAGACCTCTGACAAGTTTCGAAAAACCTAAGCTTTAAAGGGCCCCCGTACAGAACCATTTTGATTCCCAAAATCAGAAATTTTAAAGTAGGGGAGAAGTTCTTGTACTTTTCCACAAGCAAATAAATTATTAGTAGCATTGAAAGGTCCATATAAAATATTAAAAATTTTTGGAAATTTTACTACCTCATAGAAGTCAAGGGGAAAAACCCAAGCTTTACATATCAACATCCCTTTAAAAAATATTTCCAAAAATTCGGGTTAAAATGCCCTTTAAAAACTTTTACTGTTTTTTTCCCCAAAACTTGATAAAACAACTGAAAATTTTAAAATGTGCGAATTGACACCTCTAACTTAGACTATGAGAAGAACTACATGCTTGGTACTCTTGACCCTCGGAGCAAACCAAAATTAAATTAAAAGAATCTTTGATGACCAAAGAACATGAACTACTTCCCAAAGGGGGGGAGAACTTTCAGACTCTTTATGATATTCCAGGGGTTTTCCTCCACGGGAGTCCATAAGATTGACTTAATACAGACAATCCTATCAAAAAAAATTATACCCAGTTCCGTTCACCTTTGGATCATTTTACCGAGAGTAGACAAAAATTAAAAATAAAGAACAGTGAACCTTCAATTCTTCATATTGTTTTCCCGTATCATGGTTAAAAGGGGGATAAATTTTATAGACTTCTATTGACTTCAGAGCCCCTTAATGCTATAAATCGGTGGGATGTGACCTATGCCCTTAATAGATAGCGATCTAACAAAATTTTTTTTTTTGACTTTCCCTTTTTCAGAGATTTTATATTTCGCAGGGATATCATCAAGTAATGTTTTAAACCTTCTTCTAACAGTACCCGCTTTTTACCACCAAGGACGATGCAATATAAACTATCCCTTCGGGTTTTGGAACTGCCGTGCACCTACGGAGACTGATAGAAAGGTCTTGGGGAATATGCCAAATGTTTTAGTTTATTTTGAAACATTTTTCTAATGACATCTACGTGGGGCGAACATATCCAAACTTTAAAATCAGTTTTTGCGTAGGGTTACGCTCACATGGCCCACTGCCAACCAAAGAAATCTTCCTTGGGGATAACAAGATTAGATATTTGCTGTACTTTTTAAAAACTCCTGCGCCTCTCCCCAGTAAGAACAAAACTTTTTTAGAATTTAATTCCCCAAAAACCAGAAGCTCATGCTAGCTTCTTGTTCTGTAAAATTTTTTTGCACGGTTTTATCCCCAAACTTTGCTTTCAGGGATCTTATTGGACTTCCTTAAAAAGTCTGTGAGGCACCCTTGACCTTCCGACGTAGCTCGGAAAAGTTTAATGAATTAAAAGTATCTTCTCGAAAAACCCTAAATTTAAAATTTCCCGATATTTAAAAAAACTTTTGTTTGAAACGAGCCTCCAAAACTGGGTTAGGGGTTTTGTTTACTACAATACCATGATGGTACTCCTTCCCGTATGCTTCCCTAAGCCGGAAAATCCTTCCCGCAAAACAAATACTCCACAAAAGAAAAAGGGAAGTTTAGCCCTTTTTTGGGGGATCTCCAAACTTAAATTTTTTTTGCGGAAAAAAATTCATTTTTTGAAAAGGGCCACAAACCTTTGATAACCTAAACTTTTAAGGAACCAACATCGCCTCTTTAGGTGGACATTGGCCTCCCGGGTTTTTTAAATTCCATATTTGTAATCAAGGTTCCCTCCCAAATTTTTTCTCTGACTGGTTAAGTCGTGAGAGTCAAGAAATTTGTTGCCTTCGCGACTTCCACATTTTAGAACTTTTTCCCCCTATTCTTCTTTTTTCCTTGACTATAATTTTGGGAGGGGGAGTGTGAGGGAAAAGTTTTAATGAAGGAGTAAGATATAAACGATAGTTTCATTACCGCACTAGTTAAGGTAGGGAAGTCAAGCTCCCGCCCTTTTTTTTGCCCCCCCTGAAAATGATTTTTATTGCCGGCCTACATTAAGGTAGGGTAAGTCATCTCCCGTTTTTTCCCGCCTTTTCTCCCCCACCCCCCAAAGTGATAGTTTGACTGCCGACTGCTTGTTAAGGTAGGGTCAGTCTAGCTCCCGCTATCCCCCCCTTTCCCCCCCCCCCTCTTCCCCTCCCCCCCCAAAGGTGACGTGTGGGCTCGGTAAAACAGTAAATCACTCGACTCGCAGCTCCCAACTCTACGAAAGTACATGCCGCCTTGTATTCTAGGATTTAGGGTTTGAAAGCTTCCTTTGATAAATAATAAACTTATTTTTTCGTCTTGCTCTTTTTGACTGTTGTAATAATCACCATGTTTTTTTATACTGTACACGCCATGGAGAGTGATTATTTAAGCATGGGAAACCTCATTTTTTCACTTGGATAAGTGGGGGTTTCCTGTCAAAAACGAGAAGAACGGGGAAAGGACAACGTCCAGAACTTCTCCATTTTGGATCAATTACCTGTGCACCTTATGAAAGTGCAGGACGTCCCCCCACATCTTTGCAGCGGTAAAAACCTTTTTTCCTTCATCAGGAACACTCACGGCTTTAAAACGTGAAGAACTACCAGTGGTGGTCACCAACACCGCGCCCCCCCCCCCCATCACAAAACGCTACATTTCAACAAGCAGTGTCACCAACACCAGCACCCAAGGTGTTAAATTACTTGTTTCATTATCATTTATATTTTTTCCTTTTCATTTTCTTTAATGTAGGATTAATATTTCATATTTAAGGTTTTTTTTTTTTATATTTCTACTAAAAAAGGGTTTATTTTTTGTCTGTTATTAAATTTTTTTTCTATTCACTAATTTTCCTAGAGGACCACCCTGGGTAATACATCTAAATTTTGTTACAGGGCGAGTAAGCCTTCACGTGCCACCAACTTTACCAAAAATACTGTATCTTAAGTAGAGTGAGAGGTGATAAAAAAGTTTAAAATGAAAAAAAGAGAGAGGTAGGATTTTGCAAAGTTATGTAAACAATTTTGTTGTTGTTGTTGTTGTTACCACCCGGGCACGAAAAGGCTTCTTTCACTCCAAAACGACCAAAAAAATCTTATTTTGTTAATTTAAATTTATATGTTATGTAGCATGTTTAAATAATTTTGAAAAAAAAAAAACATAGATGGATTAAACCAAATGTCCTAATTAACGTTTTTATACAAAATTTTTTGTACAAGGGATTATTATTGTGTTTTATCTTATTAATATTTCGTCTTCAATCCAATTATACTCTTTAAAAATGACTCTGAGACAGCAAGCAACAGAAAGACATACACAGGGAGACAGAAAGACACACACAGGTAAAAAAACACACACACAGGTAGAGACACACAGGTAGACAGAAAAACACAGGAACAGAAAGACACACAGGGGGACAAAAAACACGCACAGGTACACAAAAGACAACACACAAGTAGAACAGACACAAGTAACAAAAAACACACCAGGGAGACAAAGACAGAACACAGGGAGACAGAAAGAAGACACACAGGTAGACATAGACACAGGTATAAAGAAAGACAGACACACAGGGAACAGACAGATAAAAGACACACGAGATGCACAGATAACATGCAACAGATACAGCAGGTTTATTTGGGAACAGTGAAAACAAAGTTCGTGAGCAAGAACCTTTCTTTCCAAAATCTCCAGTGCAAATTCAGACTTCATTTTGGGCCATGGGGAAATTTACGTCCCATTATACAGTTAGTACAGATGATGCTGCTGATAGGGAGGGGAACTCAAACTGATGCGCCTGCGACGCATTGCCGCCACAACGAGTATTTCAAATATGTATAGCGGTGTGCATCAGCCAGCCCAGCTGCCAGATGCACGGGCGTAATTGAGTGGACGATGTCGACGGTCTAAGTCGGGTGGTAGATGAAATATATATGTTTAAAGAAAATATTTAAACACCTCC
>NW_026464447.1:0-14405 GCF_026875155.1 Cherax quadricarinatus
AAGTTTAAAATGTATTAATTGAAAAAAATTGGGGTTCAGTTTTCCCAAAAGGATTTGCAGTCGAACCCAACAACCTCGAGGAAAACCCTGATAACAGTCCTTTAATGGAACTGAGATGGGCCACCAGTCTACCACGCCAGATCGAGACTGAACCTCTGCAAAGTGTGCAAAAACCCCACCTCACGCAAAAAAATTGGTAAACCAGAAGCCATCACACACACCACTGGGAGGGCTACCACCCTGCTAGCCATATGGAATACTTGGTCCCCACTACAATCCCTATGGCTACCCCTGAATATGGGGATGATTTGGGGGCTTTTTCTCCCAATACACACCCCTAAACAGTCAGACGGCACCACACAGGAAACCTCCCGGGAAAATTGGAGATGATCAATGCACAGGCCCTACCGCAATGATGATGAAACAGAACAAAATGAAACCGGACCTTTTAAAGGGTAGGTGTTAAAGGAAGCCCCCAAACCCAGAAGTCCCATCCCCGGGAGGCATTGGATTCGCCGCCCTTTCCTCTATTAAAAAAAAAATTTCCAAAAAAAATTGAGCATCTTAAACAGATCCTGAAAAGTTTAAAAAATATATGTAACAGGGATCCCTTTGAGCTTGGTGATGATGTAAAAAATGCAGCAATCTCCGTTCACTTCCAACAATTTGTGAGAAAGAAGCCCATAAACTCTTCCCTTCAAAAATTGGCCTTTTAACTGGCTCCCAAAAATAAAAAAATGCTTAAAAATAAAGGTTCTGAAATAAAGCATACAAACATGCTATTTGCTCTTAAGTGTCTGCACACTGCAGAAAAAGCATAATATTTTACCATCTTAGGCAAGAGATTTAATAACTCACTACAATGGATACATTACAAATCTTTTCTGGAAAATTGCTTCCATCGGGGGCGGGTTCCTGCTTACATCATATTAGTGCAACCAAAAATATTGATGTATCTGTTTGCAGGAATGTAGATTGAAAGATGGGGCACCTCCACCAACTTGCCTGGGTATGCAGCTTAAACCTAAGGCAACCAACTGTTGTGTGATTTTGTCAGAAAAAACTTTCCCCCATTACTCCTTTCCCTTTCGAGTCGAGTTAACATCAGTATCATTGTCAAAAATTATGCAGGCGATTTTTCCTAAACTTTTTTAATCTTTGCCCCGCAACCAGCTTTGACCCGATGCTTTACCAGATCGCTCAAAAGTGAACCCCCATCATTTTGGGGATTTTAATGCCAGACATAAAAAAATTGGTGGGGTTTTTAAAACACCAATGGGAAATAAACTTGAGATTGCTAATTCATGATAAAGTTCGAATTGTGGGCACTACTGAGCCTACTCACATATATGGGGCTACTAGACTGTGTCTTGGATTTAATACTCAAAAAATTCATGACTGTCAAGTTGATGACTTCTATTGATCACTTCCCAAGTACAACCTTTTCAATCTTGATAATCTCCAGCAATCAAGGAGCTAAATACAGAAGGAGGAAACTTATTTTAAACCAAACACAGAAAAAACAACTTTATTAACCCTTGGATCAATGGGATAAGAAATTTCGACCCATGGCACACAAAAAATTTTAAAGATGTTAATTACCATATTGAGAGTGTTCTCACAGATCAAGTGGGGAGGAATAGGAAACAAAAAACCCCCCACTATAAAAAAACAATAAAAACCAATGTAAATACTATAATGATCCCAGCTGCGCAAATCTAACACATGCAGCTAGGAGGTTTTGGTAAAAGCATACCGTGAATGTAGAACCCCAGACCTGCTCAGAACGTTCCAAGCTGCACTAACAAATGCAAGGAATAGAAAGGAAGAACTTAGGCAACAGGAATGGGAACAGTTTTTTTAGTGGATTAAATAGGTCCACCCCTTTGAGTTTGGCTTGGAAAGGTATAAATAAAATAACCCGGAAAAAGGGCATCAAAAGTTGCTCATCCCTTTCCTTTTGAAAAAGCAAATGACCTCATAAATGACTGGTCCAAAACATCCAGGCATGAAAGCCTTCCATCTCATATTAGAAAAAATTTAGAGAGTACTTTTGAAGAATGTTGAAACTGATTAAAATTTTTTGAGCCAAAATATTGATGAGAGTGATTGCCTCTTTACCGAGTATGAATTAGATAAGGGATTAACCAAAGGTCGATCAACTGCTCCCTGGAGAGGATGGGATAACCTACGATATTCTCAGAACTCTAAGGCACGTGCCTGATAACCCTTTGTTGGCACTGTATAATCTCAGTTACATTGAGGGCGTTTTTTCCTACTTCCTGGACCAATAGTCTCATTGCCTATTTCCCTAAGCCCCAACAGCCTGATACATTTAGGCCGATCTCCCTTTAAATAGTTGTCTTTGCAAAACTTTTTGGGAAAAAATGATGCTTAACAGATGTAAAAACAGAATCAGACATCAACTTTCCCCCTACCTCTATGGGTTCATGAAAGGTAAAAGTGTGCAGAACTGTATTTCCACCTTTCTCACTTCACACACCTCTACTAGTTTTACCACTTTTCTTGATCTAAAATCTGCATTGATATTGCAAACAGAACAGTTATACTACATGAATAGCCAAAATGAATATTGGTGGTAGCTTACTCTGCTGGATAATAGGATACCTGTCAAATAGAGTATCCTCTGTCCTTTACCAAGGCTTCAGAAGTGATTCTAAAGAAATGTCTTTAGGAACACCGCAGGGAGGAGTTTTTTTAGTCCCTGCTATTTAATATTCTGATTAATGCTCTCCTAAATGCTCTACCTGCCTAAACTAAACATATGCTATAAGCTATGCTGATTTTCATGATCCATACAACGGGGCATAAGATGAATACCATTTTTAAATGAAGTTCAAGCAATTTGTAATCGACTAGGCCTTATAATATCTTCCCCTAAAACAAAGATACTAACAAGCAAACGACTCCCCACCCATCATTTGCAGGGTGAAATCATTAGCTACGTTAAAACTTACAGATATCTTGGTGTAGATGTACCCTTTAACAAATCCACTACACCACAACTAAACAAGAAATGCAAAGCTAGGCTAAATGCTCTCAAAGCTGTTGCTGGCTACAATCCCAACTATGGTGCTAATGTGAGAATCGTTTAGAATGATGTACATAGCCTATGTTAGGTCCTTAATTGATTATGCTGCTTTCCCATGTTGATATTAGCTAGAGAAAGTTCCCCCCGACCCTTGGAGTTAATGCAAAATGAAGCTCTCAGGTTATTCTTGGCTGTCCAGATCTACAAAAGTTCTTAACATGAGGGGAAAGGGGCTTGGTATTTCTAGTATCAGTGATAGGATTGTTGAAAAATTTAAAAACTGTACTCGGTATTAGAATGTTGAGAAACGAACCAGACACTGTCACAGTGAATCTTACCAAATGTCTAGAGGTAAAAAACACACAGAATCTAAATGGATTGTGAAAACGTGCAATTGCATTAAGTTTTTTAACCTGCATGACTGTATCACTGTAGGGAACAAAGCATTTCACCCCTCCATGGAAGATGTGTTCATTTAATATCACATACCTACAAGTCCCTCCCAAAAGCTCATTGCTTTGTAATCCCCTCCTTAAATCTCTTGTTAGAGCAACTGCTCAAGAAGAAATTTCTCACCTAGCTGGTAGTAATAAGTTATCACAAGTTATATACATGATGGTCTAAACAAGGAGTCCTCTGGCAGGGCTGCATCTGCTCTTGTTGCCACCTCCCTAGTTAAGAACGATAATAAATTTGTTGAGTTAGGCATAAGAATTAACAATGGGCGTCTACACGGGCAAACTGAATTGTTTGCAATCCTAATGGCGCTAAAGCTAACCTATGACACTGACTTGACTCTATCATCATTACTGATTCTATGTCATCATTGAAGGCTCTTGGCTCATATAATGACTCCAACAACATGCTCATTGGGGAAGCCAGTATAGATACTCAAAAATTAGGGACAAAGGAATTAATGTACAATTGCTATGCATCCCATCACACATTGGATTACTCCTTCATGATAAAGTTGATATGTTAGCCAAGAAGAGTATCCAGAAGGAGAACGTAGAATTAACTTTGGTATAACTGGTCTAGCATTAGGAATAATATTAGGAGAGAAGTAAATAATGATGATTGTTATAGGAATGCAGTTAGAGCCTGAAATAGATCTATAACCCACTATGATAACAAGAACGTAGATAAAGTATGTTTATGGAGCAACTTGCAATGTGAAACAGACTGACTGATGTTGTAGTGGCCAGGCTTAGGCTTGGTTACAAGTACTTCTGGCAGTTTTGGAGAGACACAGATGATCAAACTAAATGTAAATTATGTGATCAGGCATATGGTCACTCTCTTGAACACTATGTGCTTAATTGTCCACTTATTGAGGAATACAGAGACAGTATAATAACCTATGTGACATGTCAAGATATCTTATTAATGAAAATAAGATACCAGATATACTAAGCAAATTTCCTAAATTTGCTTGTAACAGATAAGTGAACTATAGATACGTAGATATAAATCCATATGTATTCCTGTTAACCCTTTGGGGCCTAGTTCCTAGGCCTTTTGTGCTCTCGCGCTACCGTCCACAGGATGGATATGGGGTGCACAATAAACTAGCCACTTCGGTGGCAAAATCTAAATCTAAAAAGTGGAACGCCTTCCAACTGAACAAAAGAAATTAATGGAAAAATAAAGAAATAACTTAGGAAAAAATGAGAAAAATGATTTGAGAATTTTACTTAAAATTTAAATAAAAAAAAATGGCCTTCAGTTCTTTTAGTTGGGCAGGAGTAGGCATGGCCCTGTATATTCCTCAGATGTTATTTATGTAGGTTATCCTGGGCAGATGTGTAATCCGATGTTCTGGAATCTCCTACCACTTGGATGGAGCACAAGTAGAATAGGTAAGGGCCGGTAGTAGTAGAATAATGTTAATAAGTATTATTAACATAAGTCTTGCTACATTATCTGGCGTCTATCATGGAAGAACCACGCCAGGAACAAGCTGGTAATAAGAAAAAAATAAACTGGTTACCCCTAGTCATGCTAATTAACATTTAAGAAGAAAAATAAATGAAAAAATGCCAAAATCATTACAGTAAACCAGCAAACACTAGAAAAGAACAAACAGTAATACTCCTTGTAAGATCACCCTACCTGATTAGGAGAAGAAGTGGAGGTGAAGTGACTCCAAACATCAATCCACACCAGGTAAGGTCAATTTTACCAGGAGTAGAAACTTTAACAAATCGGACACCAGGAACTAGTTTTTGCCCCCAGCCCCGCCAGAGGGGGGGGGGGTGCGCGCGCGCAGCGCAACGTAACTCCGCTAATGGATCCTGTGATGCCCGAACAACCTTAACCCCACTTACACCTACTTTTCCTCACAATAACCCCCTTCCCAAAACTTATGGACGGAGTCAATAAGTCAACTAACAGAGGGAAAAGAACTAAATACAACCCGCTCAGCCAATCTGAAAAGTGGTTTTCCAGAGCAGAAAATATAAACTACTATTTAAACTTATAGGGCTGGAATAGCCAGAGCCCATCTCAAGAGTCTGCTATTTGACCCTTAAAGTTTTCCAAGTAACATCATTGGCTTGTGAATCCTGTTTCAAGCACAAAGGGTTTACCGAATGAGGTAGTATTTAAATCTACTTATACCCCATACTAAAGCATAAATTCTTTCTTCCACCAGTGGGAATTCTTTCTTCTCTGGCAAAGCTTCTTACTGGCGGAAAAGATACTGGAAAGGTGTCTCCTCATAATATTGAAGTAGTACAGCCCCGAGTCCGCGAATGGAGGCCATCTGTTTCGGAGACAAAATAATTTTATAACTATCTGGTAGATTTTAGGACATGGGGTGTTTTGAAAATATACTCTTATTTCTTCGAAGCTTTGGTTGTGCTTCCTCAGAACAATAAGAGGTTCCAGGTGACACCCTTTTTCAAATAGTCTTTTAGAACCAGTAGTTAAGCTACTTAGATTTGGTACGAAATTTCTATAGAAGTTTACAGATCCGAAGGAGAAACTTCTATAATAACTTTTTGGTAGCAATGAACGTAACTTTCTAAAACAGCTTTTGGACTTATTAGGAAGTGGAAAAGTTGTCAGAGATAATGGAACCCAAGGTATTGTAACCTTATGATAGCCAAGAAAGCAACTTTTTGTGGTTTAACATGTAATCCACGAGTTCTTAGTCCTTTTCAAAACAAGCGATTAGTTAATAGATGTTCATTCCCAGACATTTGTCATGAATAAATAATATCAAAAACACTGAAACATTCTTTAGATCAGAAAGAACTATTCTCAAAAGCCTAATATACGTGGCACACGCTGTAACACCAAGCCTGAAGGCATTGTGCGGTATTGCAATATACCTCTATTGAGTAGGGAAAGCAGTGTATGGGTTTCGATTCGAGTGGTACTGGCACTTGATGGTAAGCTTGTGAGTGTCTAATTACCCGATAAGAATTTGCAGTCATGGACTTTATACAAGTCATGATCAATTACTGGCAAGGGTTTCTGCATCCCATTAGTTATAGTATTTAAATAACGAAAATCTAGGGCAAGTCGGTAAGAATTATCGGTTTCTTAACCATAATCAACTGGTGAAGCAAGAAGTATTTTCGAAGGTTCTATGATATTTTAAGTTAAAATAGTTTGTCAACCTCATTATCAAAAGTTAACCGTAAGTCCAGACGGGAACAGGGTAGATTTTTCCGCCTTACGGTTCATGATCCTACAGTTTCATTCTTGTTACACTAGAGGTGGTAAGTCCTGGTACCTCTGTGAATACGTCCAGAAAATTGGTTAACTAAGGCACTTACATGAGACTTTTTGCCTATTCTACAATCGTTGTTAAATTTGACAATTTGACTTCTTTGGTGAGGCTCATGCGTTAAGATGGCCCAGTAGACTCCTTTAACGATTTCTGTAAAAGACTATCATCGAAATACAACTCTACATTCTTACGAATCACCACTTGTATCCAAGCCGAAAGAAGAAGTAACATTCGTCAAAGGAATTTTACGCAAAGAATTAACTTCACGTTCGAGGTACCGTTACAAAAATTGATGTGATACATTCTTTCTTCTACCTTGACTATCCCAAGATATAATCTACCTTATTTCAGACCTTCACTACTTATACGGTCCCGCGCCATGTAATTAGCAATTTGTTGGATTTGTCAGTAGGAGACTAAAACTTCATCACAACATTAAACGTATGCTTGGTGAAGCTTATATGGTCAAAATATTGTCTTGTACTTTTCCATAGAAATCCTCAAGGAATTTAACCGACCAAATCGGCGGTTTCTTCCACCCTTCCCATAGACTAAAAGAAACTGAATAGCTGTTTGAACCTTCATGTTTGATATCTTTGGACCAAAGTTCATTCAAATAGAAGTGGCACCACGAGCTTTTCTCCCATAAAGCAATCAAAAGGGTAAAAACCAAGGTGAAATTTCACTTGGAATCTCGCGCATCTCGAAAATGGGCACATGGTAAAAATCTATGCCAGACCGTTTGTTTAAGAATACATAGTTTTTTTTTTTTAGTATTGACTTTAGTATGGCATGTTGTCCGCTCCACTCTTCCGTTACACATCGAGGATGGTAAGGTGTAGTGAAAAGAGGATTAACACCCACAAGTTGATAAACGTTGTTCCATTAATTCAGATAGTGAATTGAGGCCCTTATATACGACAGAAATTCACGAGGTATAGCCTACACGTTGAAAAAATAGAAAATAAGGCTTCTGCGACTATCTATGGACGTAATGGATTATTAGGTACCGTGCCTCTGGGAAGCTGGACACCGTAGTCAATCCATAGTTTAAAATATATTTATGACCTCCTATGAGCGAGGTGTGGATTAATTAGGACCAACTAATCTACTGCAACCCTTGCAAAAGGGACTGGAGAAAATAGGCATCTTTAACCAAAGGAACTCTCCTATTCTACCCTTCTGCTTGGTAAAGTTGAACATACGTGACATGATCTGCGCACTTTTAGATGTCAGAGGACAAGCTAGGCCAAAATAATAGGTCCCTGATTTTATAAGGTCTTCCTATGTAAAAAATGGCCAGAGACTGGTGCAAGTCCATGAGAAATCTTTTAAAATAGTTTCCACGCAATCCTGCGTAATAACTAACAAGGCTTCGACCAACGTCATTGGGCTTGTCCTCAGACACTATAGTGCTTGTACAAAAGATGCGTTTGAACTCACACTTGTAAGAAAAAATTCTTTCTCTGGTCCACCTTGTCCATTTAAAGCTAACTTCCGAGATTCCTCTAAGGAAGGACAAGTCTTTTGAAAGACCCATCTAAATCTATATGAACAGCTCGATTGTCTTTCCTTTGGAAAGAACTAATGGGTGGATAGGTTTGTTTACCATAGCCAGAGCTCTGGAAAGGACGATAATCGAGTCTAGTTTTTAGTATATATTGTGCCACAAGTAGTTTTCCACTGGTGTCTGCGTTGGTCCCAGGTCAAGTGACTGACTTACAAAGGTGTTCCGGAGTTTTGTAACCATCACTCTCGTGATTAGGTTATCCAACTGAATCTCATCTTGAACTAATCAGTGAAGAAACAGATATTAGTTCCACCCCTTCCTTGGAAACTCCAATTCCAAACAGTCCCTTCTCAGATGGAAAGCAGCCCCTTGTATGGGTCCCAAACCAAAACAGAAACGAGTTACCGGGCAACTACGGCATCACCCATACCTGGAACCATTTGCACCAAACAAAAAAAAAACCCCAACTGACTGTTGTAAAAGAATCGCTTCTTCCTAAATAGTCAGTTAACTTATGTGGACTTAAAACGTGAAGAATCTAGGTTAGTGAAAAGCATACTTGAGATAACAATACGGAACAACCATTGATACTCTAAGAACGGTTGACACATTCAAACCATTGACTGTACCTTCACTAAAAGTTGCGTATTATGTTTTGAATTCAGTGATAACATTTACAGACAATGTTCCACCTTTTTATTTCTAGGACAAGCTGGGCCGTCTATGACCCCACTCATTACAGTTTGAAACACTTTACTGTGAAGTGACGTGAATTCTTAGTTTAACGGAGGGTTTTGGGATCCCTCCAGAATTTGCTTAGGCACAACAGGCTGTATATCTGCACGCTGCTTTAGGGTTAGTAATTATGATCGCACACAAATATATCAGCAGACTTGTTCCATTTCTGCAACCGTATTAAAGTTTTCGTTTTCCTTTAATGAATATTCGTAAGTCAAGTTTACAAAGAAATGAATTGATCTCATAACAACAGTTTCTCGTAAAGATTCGAAAAACGAGGTCAACCTATCCGCACAATCTCAATCACGAATCAAATAATCTTTAAAAGTGTTGTTTAAGATTTGCATGATATTTAGAATGGGAGTTAAATAATGTGTCCCTAAACTCCTGACCGTAATGGATGATGAGTTTTTTTGAAAGCCTGTAAGTAAGCTTTCTTCAGCTAGGCAATGAACTAGAAAAATAACAACAGAGTGGGTAGAGTTGGATAGACGTTTAATGCTGAACCTGACAGTAGTAAGCCAAGCCGTGAGTAGCCCAAGAATCTACTGGCAAGTCACAGAGAGCAGTACTCTCGAAATCAAGAAATATATGCCGCTATGTCATCTTGTTCTAGAAGGTGGTAATTTGAGGCATCCTAATATTAGGTTCCATTGGAAGGTATTCCGCAGTACCCCCTTCATCTATTATCTGCTTAGATAGTCTAGCTTTCTTGGCTTCTAATTCCAACCTATGATTGTTCTAAGCACTTTATCAATTTCCTTCAATTTGAAGGCTACCTCTCTTGCCTGAACTCTATCTTCTCTAGCTATCCTTTCCTGTTCGATTTACAATCCTCCCGAGCTAGTCTTTCCTGTTCCCTTTTTTCTCTTCTCGAGCTAGTCTATCCTGTTCCATTTTTCTCTTCCCCTGAGCTAGTCTTTTCCCTCTCGAGCTAGTCCTATTCCTGTTTTTTCCTTTTTCTCTTCAATAGCCATTTTAGCAGTAATGTTAACTAACAAGGCTTGTCCGTAAACCCCATTTCCTTTCCAGCTTTCAACCCAGAAATCTACAGAAACCATCTTGTAAAAAGAAAATATTAAGCCACCCAACTTCAACTGACAATTAAAATTAACAGTAACCGTCTGTACAAAAGAGGGACACAGTCTACACAGTTTAAACTTCCCAAAGTAGAAAATAAATAAATATTTCTCCCTGGACGAATACACTTGAGGGCTCAATAGCCTTCACTAAGCAACAAAACACACGGTTCACACAGAGGGGTAATCAACAAAGTTCCCCAGGTCCAACAAATAGGTAAACTTCTGAACGCCGAACCATAGAACCACACAACGGTAAGTCAACCGTAGGGGAGACTACCAGTAATGACTTGAACACTCAACTAACCACCCTTTTCTATCTTAAATGTTATACTCACAACCAGTGAACGCATCAGGGACGATGTAGCTTCAAGAGTCGGATCCTGGCAAGGTCGCCATTGTCATTGGAACGTGTGCCTCCAACTGAACATCGGGAAATAAATGGAAAAATAAATAAAGAAATAAACTTAGTAAAAAATGGAAAAAATGAATTTTTGAGAATTTTACTTAAAATTAAATAAATAAAAAAAATGTGCCTTCAGTTCTTTAGTGGGCAGGATTAGGTATGGCCCTGGAAAGTTCTCTCTGATGTAATAAGTAAGGTTATCCCTTGGGCAGATGGTAATCCGATGTTCTGACTCTTCCTACCACTTGGCTGGAGCCCAAGTAGAACAGGTACGGGCCGTTAGTAGTATAATAATGTTAATAATTACTTATTAACACACGTTCTTGCTCCATTATCTGGCGTCTATCCTGGAAGAACCAGTGGGGGTGCGCCAGAACATATGCTGGTAATAAGAAAAAATAAACAGGTTACCCATAGTCATGAAAATATAACATTTAAGGAAAGAAAAGAATGATAAATGCCAAAATCAAATACTGGTAACCAGCAAACACTAGAAAAGAACAAACATTAATACACCTGTAGATCCCCTACCTGATTAGGAGAGGAGTGGAGGTGAAGTGACTCTCCAAACTTCAATCCCACACCAGTCAGGTCAATATTACCAGGAGATAAACTTTAAACAAATCGACACCAGGAACTGAGTTTTTTGGGCCCCAGCCCGTCCAGAGGGGGGGGGGGGTGTGCGCTGCGCAACGTAACTCGCTAATGGTTCCTGTTTGCCCGAACAACCTAACCCCACTTACAAACTACATTTCCCCCTCACAGAGTGGAATTAAGACTAGCTAGCTATATTGATGTATTGATATTGATGTATTGATATTGATGTATAAGATATTGATGTATTGAGGAAACAGAACAATAAATGCACCCAGCATTGAACACAGTTACATAAATCTAGCAAACAGAAGTACAATCAAAGATAATGATAGCCGGTTGGTATCTTCTTCACGTGTATCTCTTGAAAAAACAGGTGGGACATGCACCTTTTACCCATTCCAAAATATGCTGCACCCATTACAGCAGGAGAGGGCAACTTCCTTTCTTGCAACTTAACTTCTCACCAGAAATGTGTCACTCATCAAACCATGAAAGAAAATGTGCTACAATGCATACTGCCAGGCAAATCATCCAGGGGACTAGAAGACACAGTGACCCAGCCAGACTATGGAAACAAAAAGAGAGAACCTCAACCTCCCAGGGACAGAGGTATTTTTTAGGGCCAGAAGAAGAAAAAACTGGCAAGAAAGACAATAGGTCCTACACCCACCTGAAAACACTGCTGGAAGCAGAGGCACGACAAAGGCAATCTACCCCCCAGAACAAACAGATATTAAGCAGCAAATAAAACCCTATAAATTGTAAAAATAAGACATTTTGTCCTTTGCAAACATACAGGGTCTAAAGCCGTCACAAGAAACCCAACAAAATTTCTTGCATCAAAGGACTGCTCATGGCGGCTAATCAATGTTAGCAGCATTCACAGAAACCCACCAAAAAGGATCATTTGACAACGAAATAGGAACCCAGGTTACAACCAAATCTGAAGTAACCCGCTACTAAACAGGCGAACAAGGGGGTTTGGTCCCTGTATAGTCACAGAGATGCTCATTGCACAGAACTACAAACACCTCAAATGATGGTAGTCAAAGAATTTTGGCGGTAAAGATCCGAAAACCAAATACCTAGTCATTGTTGTAGTGTACAAGCCTCCAGAATGCAACTTTCCAGCAATTCCCGGAGCATTCGTCTCTCGACTCCGGGGAGAGAGGACGCACGCCTAGTAGGGCTACACCTGCCCTCTGTTTGGTGACCTTTAGCAACTAGAAGAACAAAATGGCGTACCGAGTGACAGAGGGATTAACACAGTTTGTAAACAGCTGACACGTGTCACACTTACTGGAGCTACGATCATACATTGCAGCCTGCTAAAATCAGGGACGCCTATTGTGACGCCCAACCGAAGAAGTTTATGGTGTTGCCTAACTGGGATGAACAGATTTTTCCTGAAACTGAAACTACCGTGGCGTCTACGACAGACTGTTGCGATACCAGGAGAGGAAGGTGACAGAGAACTCGGCAGTGGAGGTTGTTTCTGCATGGACGTATCCAGGTACTACACATGGTGAAGTTGAGAAATTGTCCCATTCGAGGCGACGGCGTATATTAAACAGGAGGTATTCCATAACTACGGAAAAGGTCATTCGGCAACGATGGAGTATGGACTGAGTGGCCATAATAAGGGAAAGACCTGAGGGTCTATACCCACAAAATACGTAGTGCTAGGCCTATACCGTCCTATGTCATGCGGTGGAGTCCAGGACGCGAAGTCCTTTGTACACTATGCCGGCCAGAGAAAGACCTGTCGACTCTGTAGCTCATAAGACATATGGCAGCACAGTGTCCCTAAAAGCTGCCTACCAGGGCTCCTGGATACGTAGGCATTGGGCAGAGACCAAGTGATTGATGCCTGAGTTGCGAGAGGAAGAAGCAGTGACGAGTGTCGATGGAGGGGGGGGGGGGGGAAAAAAAGAAGTAGAAACGGGAAGTATCGACGTTGGTACCGTGTGTTACCCTCCCAGAGGTGACAGGGAGGGGCCCCATCGACCTTAGGGACGGGTGACGTGGAAGAGTCTACCCAGGGAGAAGCTGCTGAAGACGGTATCAGCAGGAGTTTTTTTTCGAAGAGAAGGTGGCCGGGGAGGATGGTCCTGAGAAGTTCAAGTGACGATGCCAGATGATGGTTAGCAACAGTGGACAGGTAAGGGACCGAGGAATGAACAGAGAGGACATGGAAGTGGTGGTGAAGTCCCATCTAGATGACGAGCAAGGACGAAGAATTGTGTGTGAGTGATAGCTCACGAAAAAGAACTGCGGGTGCTTTTGACCTAGATGAGGGTTTTACACCTGGGCAGAGACCCGGGAAGAAGTCATGGGTAGTGGTAGGGGAAAGGCAAGCAGGGAGGGGGTGGTACCGGGGAAGATCATTGGGGGGGGGGAAGGAGGGGCTGGTGGACAGGTTAGAAAAAAGGATAAAAATGGTACAGGGAATGAGAAAGGTGAAATGAGTAAGATACAGCGGCATAGGGGTAAACCCCCTCTTTGGCAAATTCAAGTGTGTCACAATAAATGTCAATGGGCTTAAATCTGAGGTAAAAAGGGTTGGTTAGAGTGGTTTTTTACGAAGGTTTGATGTGGATGTATGTTTTTTGCAGGAGCATAAAACCCTAGGTTAGGGAGTGAATTGAGTTTGAGGGGGTTAAAAATTTTTTTTGTCAGTTAATGCTTTGCAATTAAAAGGAGGGGAAACAGTAGCTGTAAAGGAGACCAGCCCATTGCGTTTTCATGGGTTGGGAGAGGGGGGGGGGGGGGGGGAGGGTTGTAAGGGTAGATGGGACACTGGGGGTGGGAGAGTATGTTTCATTGGTGTATATATGCCGCATGTAACAATGTTAGAGTCAAAGTTGATTTTGTAGTGATGGGTTTTTATGATTATTTTGCGAGGTTTACCTTCTATAACTGTTACTTGGAGGTGATGGAACTGTTTTGATTAGGTATGGTGATGTGACGCCGAGGGGGGCCCGGATGTGTTTTAGGTGTGCTAAGGGATGTGTTAAGGAATGTGGGAGTTTAGATGTGGTGGGTAGGGGGAGTATGGGGTGGAGCACACGTTCATTCGTGGGAATTTTGGGGCGAGGTTAGATAGGATATATGTGATGAGGGGGTTGGTTGGAGAGAGTGGGGCTTTTGATGTCGGTTTTTCGGATCACAGGGCGGTGATAGCTGATCTGCGGGTGGATGGTATAGTACGATATATGCTGGGTATTGGAAATTGAATGTGAGGGTTCTGCAGGAGAGGATGAAGGCTCATCCTTTGAGAATGG
>NW_026464448.1:0-14112 GCF_026875155.1 Cherax quadricarinatus
CACACACACACACACACACACACACACACCACACCACACACACACACACAACACAGCACACAGCAACACAATGAAAGGCCTTTTCTTTTGTTTTCTAAGGCAAAGGGGGCCCCCAATAAAATCCGCACCTTCCCTTTTGTTGGAATTAAAGGGCCATTTATAAGGTGTCAAATTACCAATTATAAAAGAAAAAAATTCGAGAGATAAAATCAGCGACACCGTTTTGGGTCTATAACGAGGTACCCTTTAAAGGGATTCAAATGGAAACGAAAGATTGTTATTACAAAACGAGCGCTGAAAAATCACATGCAGGAAAAATATAAATTTGGTAGCATATTTTAAACCTTTAATAAATTTCCGGGTGACGAGAACACAGCTGACTTTTTGTCTCGAGGTTTGACTTATAAAAAATTTGGGTGCTTTATCGGGGTTTAAAGGGCCAATTTGGGCTGGGGACAAAAATTAAGGGGGCCGGTCAAAAGGCAATATTGCCCTGTCAAATTTTCGGTGAGCACCCTGGTCAGTAGTCCCCTGTACTTTGCAAGTTCCTTGTTTGCACAAACTGTTTAATGCCTCAAATGACTAGGGAAGTTTAGCAGAAAGGTCGAAACCAAAACCAGTCTTGTGGTAGTCTACAAGCCTCCGGATGCAACATCCCAAATTCCAGGAACAGCGTTAAAAATTGACCACTGTCGGGAAAATTTTCCAGCTCTGCCCCCAAACATCTTGTCCGGGGATTTCAACTTAAGGCCCCTAAAATGGGGGAAATAGCAAAATATTTTTTTGCATATAACACCGGAGGCAGCTCTGATAAAAACCACACTACACGAGTTTTAAATCTCTGCAAAAAATTAAATTTTAAAAACCCAGAAAATAATAAGCCTACTAGACGGGGAAAATACACTAACCTCATCTTCACTCAATATGACTGATAAAAAATGTCACCATATCAAAAACAAAACCAGATCACAACATAATTGGGGTTCAGACATGATGCGTGGAGCCCCAACCGACAAAATGAGACTAGTCACGAGGGAGCATTCACCAAATTCAACTTCAAAACAAAAACATAAAGGGGGCCCAAGAAAACCCAAGTCCAAACCGATATAAGCGGGGAAGATATAAAAGCAACCAGCCCAAACTTATCCCTAAACAGATTAACCGGGGGCCTCGAGATGCACAAGGCTTATTCCTCTAAAAAAAAAGGGAGGAGTAGAGTAAAATAAAAGAGACAGGCGCCCCCTTTACAGGCGACGGAAAAGAATAACAAGGGGCTAAAAGAGGTCAAATATCTGAAATGCGCGGGGGAAAGGGTCAGAGAAATACAAGCATCGAACAAAGCTAAAAAAATCCTTTGGGAGTCAGGAACGGGGGAAAACTAAAAGCCATAAATAAAATCGAAAGAAACCCAAATATTTCTTCCCCTATGCCAAATCAAAATCGAGAACAACCCGTTTTGGGGCCCCTTTAAAAAAGATGGCCCTAAAAAGATGACACAAGGAAATGAGGGTACTCAGTCCCAATAGACCATTTTTTAGCAAGCCGCTAACCAACTGAGAGCGAGACAAATAATTTTTTATGAGAAGCAACAAAATTTGGTTAACAAAAGCCTACCCGATGAAAATTCCTGACGCCAAAAATGATTTTCGAACGGCGATAAATGCATGCCCAGGGCACCTCCCCCGGGGCCAACTCAGAACTCTGTGTTCATAAAGACTGCAAAAACCCCCTATCACGAGCCTTTTCCATCCTATGGGGGGGGAGCAGGGGCAGGGGGGTCGTCCCTCAGTTCTAAAAACAACAGACAAGCCCCACTCCAAAAAGGGGGGGCAGTAAAGAAACAGCAAAGAACTCAGACCAATAGCCAACACCCCATACATAAAATTTTTGAAAGGGTCCTAAGAACAAGATCACCACCCATCTAAAACCCCATCATTACACAACCCAGGGAAACAGGGTTTAAAACAGGTCGCTCCTGTCTGTCTCAATACTGGATCACTACGACAAGGTCCTAAATGCACTAGAAGAAAAAAAATGCAGTGTAAATATACAGATTTTGCAAAACCCTTCGAAAAGGTGCCCAGGGGAAAATAGCGCACAAAAGCCGAAAAGGAATAACAGGAAAATCGGTCGAGGGATCTATAATTCCTCACTAACAGAACACAGAGAGTAGTCGTCAACAAGTAAAGTCCGAGCAGCTACGTGAAAAGCTCTGTTCCCCAAGGCACAGTACTAGCCCCATCTTGTTCCTCATCCTCATATCCGACAAGCAAGGATGCAGCCAAAGCAAACCCTTCTTCCTTTTTCAGATGACACCCGAATCGCATGACAGTTCTTCCTTGCGACCTGCAAGGGTCCGGCGGGCATCACCAAATCTTTCAGGGGCTGCAGAAAACAAAAAGTTCAACGATAGAAATTTAATTACTCAATAGGAAAAAGAGGAAATTTTAAAACTCATCAAAACAAAACAAAATTTTGGGCCCCAAAAAAAGAGCGAAAAACCAACGTCAAAAAACCTGGAGTGATTATGTCGAATCTCAACTTCAAGGACCATAAATTGTATCAATCGCACGCTAAAAAAAACAGGATGGTAATGAAACCTTCAAAATAGGGAGGCCAAGCCCTGAGAAAATTTAGGGAAAATTTTTTATCTGGCTGGAAATTCTGCACCAACAGCACCTTTCAAGGCAGGTGAAATTGCCGACCTAAAAAAGTACAGAGAACTTTCATGGGGCGCATAACGGAGATAAAAACCTCAATTACTGGAGCGCTTTAGGTTTCTAAAAACCCGAAATTCCCGGAACGCGGAGGGGGAGATAATGTTTTAAAACACCTGGGGAAAAACCTAAGGGGGCTAGTACCGAACTTCAAAGAAAATCTCACTACGAAAGCAAAAGACTTGCAGACGATGCACCATCCCCCCCAAAGAAAAACAGGGTTTTCACTAGCACGTTTTAAAAGGGCCCTACAATAATGTCAGGGGGGCCCCCCCACGTTCAACTGCCCCCAGCACCATAAGGGGGGTTTAAACAGACCCCCCGGCATTTCAAGCGCACTGGAAAGCACCTAAAAATCAGTTCCTGATCACCCCGGGGTTGGCCGTACGTTGGTTTGGGGGCGCCAGCACAACAGCCGGGTTTATCAGGCGCTGATCCACCAGGGGGGGCCCGGTCACAGACCGGGGCCCCGGGGGGGTTGACCCCCCAAAAACCCCCCCCCCAGGGAAACTCCAGGTAGCCTTGAAGAAAAGGATTCTTCCCTTTCCTAAGCTGATTAGTGTGACCAGGTTTTGTGTTTAAATTTATAAGTAAGAGAAAATCTCACATAATTTTTTTCCCCTCCCCTTCGGTACAATCAAAAAACCTCAATAATTTTCATGATACGGAAAAATTAAGGCCAATAATAAAAAGCTGGGGCTTAAAAGGGGGATGATGTTAATTAGGTGCGAGCAGGTTACAAAAGCTGAAAATTGGGGGGGTATGCTAAGCACCCTATCTTGCTGCCCCAAAAAACACCCCTGACAACCTTGATTGTCTTTAAAGCCCAAATAACGTGAGCACGGGGGGGTACAGGGTACCAAACTGTATTTGGGAAACCCGGGTTCCACAAGGACGCAAAGTGTAAAGGGGTACAAATCGTGTGTAATAGTCGCCGGGTGGATGCCCGAACCTACATGTACCAGGTCCTCCACCATTGCCCCAAAGGAACGCGTGCAGTTGGTAAAACCCTTTGAGTACCGGGTGGACTATAGTGGGGCCAATCATTTTGAAGGTACTTTATTTGGTGTCCCCCGAAAGGTGTATGTTTCTTTTACTTGACAGCTACTAGGGGTTTTCATCTAGAATGGCTCAGGACTTTTCTGCAAACAGTTCATACAGCTGTTCCCGGGAAATTTCAGCTAACGATCCTTCCAAGATTGATGATCTCAAAATCCACCCCTTTTGTAGTGGGTGCTCAAAACTTGATGAAATTAAATAAGAGTGATGATGCAGTCTTTTTGACCCAGCAGGGGTGTCTGGAAAATTTTTTCCCAGGCCCCTTGGAGGGGGGACGTAGAAAAAATGATAGGTACAGTGAAAAGATGTCTTCGTAAGGTGCTACACAGGAAGAATTGATTTGGAGGATTCCGGGCAGTAGGGGAGGCAGAGAATCGATGAACAATCCCCCTTATACATGAGCGACCACCTGACCGGAGGTACTGACTCCCCCTTTACCTAATAGTGGGGCAAGGTTAAAGGCACCTTCTAAAGATAATCCCGAGGGAAGTGTGAGGGTTAAATAAGTGACTGTGTTGATGACAAGTTCAAGAGTTAAAAGGTAAATTTTTCTTGGTCTGATGTGTGGGGGTAAAGAAAATCTTTTTACACTACTGAGGGTAAATTTCCAAAAAACAACTGTGGACTCCATTTTGGGCAGGGAGGAAAGTAAAAACGGGAAAAATGCCCCAACAGGAATACAGTCCAAAAACCCAAAGCAAGCGGAAAAAAAGCCTGTGCACATACTATGCCTTTGGTATCTGCGGCAGGGAAATCGGAAAAAAACCAGAGGGGGACTGAAAACTATGCCCACCCAGAAAATGCCACCCCAAAATGACAACGGGAAAAAATGAAAACTCCCCCCTGAAAGCTTTTTCACCCTGAAATGTGACCTTTCAGTACAGAAAGACTGTGCTTAACAAAATTCCCGGGCATACCATCTAAAGGGGACAAAAAAACAAAACATCCAGGCAAGGGAAAACCTGGGTAGCCACAGCCATAAAAGGGGGAGGGGTTTTTAGTGCCGGGAAAGGGAAAAAAAAACGGGCGGGAATGGCAGAAATCGTACACCAAACCAAAATTCCTGAGTGAACCCAGTCGAGGGCCCCTCCCCCCAAAAACCAACAATACAGATATAATCCCGGAAAAAAAATCCCCCCCCAGACCAAACAATCCCACCATCCGATAAAATTCTTCTTGCAAATATAGGGGGTCTAAAGCCAGCAACAAAAAACAAAATACCTTTCATCCGGGACTGCTTGCAGAGGAAAAGGCAATGTTCGCGGTTTTTTCCCACTGAGACCCACATAAAGGATCACTTGGAAATGAAATAGGATCCCAGGTTAAACCTATACGATTGAAGAGTGAACAGGAAAAAGGGGGGGGGGTGGGCCCTGTACATTGCAGAGTCACTTGTTTGCACAAAAACTGTTTAAATGCCTCAAATACTATGGAAGTTTTAGCAGTAAAGGGCGAGAACCAAAACCTAGTCATTGTTAGTTAAAAAGCCTCCGGATGCAACATCCCACAATTCCCGGAACCTGTTAAAAAAGACCACTGTCGGAAAATCTTTAGCTCCTGCACCCAACATCTTCTCCTGGGGGTTTCAACTTAAGGCACCTAAAATGGAGGGAAAATAGCAAAATATTTTTTGCAGAAATAACACCAGGAGCAGCTCTGAGAAAACTCACACTCACACGACTTTTAAATCTCTGCCAAAAATCAATTTAAACCAGCAAATAATAGAGCCCCCACTAACTGGAGAATACAAATAGACCATATTCACTAAAAATGATGATCTGATAAAAATTCACCATATCAAAACAAATACTCAGATTTACAAAATAATTGAGGTTCGACATTAGCG
Organism: Cherax quadricarinatus; assembly: GCF_026875155.1. Classification (NCBI taxonomy): domain Eukaryota; kingdom Metazoa; phylum Arthropoda; class Malacostraca; order Decapoda; family Parastacidae; genus Cherax; species Cherax quadricarinatus. The sequence continues at coordinate 5,623 of NW_026464448.1, forward strand.
AGGGGCCCCAGAAAACCCAAAAAAAATGAACTAGTCACGAGGGGGCATTCACCAAATTCAACTTCAATAAAAAAACATAAAATGGGACCAAGAAACCAAGTCCTAACCGATTAACGGAAATATACTAAGCAACACAACCCAAACTTATGCCTAGAACAGTTAACTCGGGGCACTCGATGATGCAAAAAGGCTTTTTTCCTCTAAAAAAGGGGGATAGATTAAAATAGAAAAGACGGGCACCCCCCTTTACAGGCGAGGGAAAAAGAAAACAGAGGGGCTAAAAAGGTCAATATACTGAAATGCGCGGGGAGACTTTGGTAAGAAATAGAAAGCATCGAACTTAAGCAAAAAGAACCCTTTTGGGACCCGGAATCCGGGAAGAACTAAAAGCTATAAATGAAATCGAAAAAAAAACCCAAAGTATTTCTTCTCCATCCAAAATCAAAATCGAGAACAACGCCCATATGGGCCCCTATTTAAAACAAGAGGGGTCCTACACAGATGACAGAAAGGGAAAAGAGTGACTACTCAAGTCCCAAAAAACTCAGTTTTAGAAGCCGCTAACCAGACGAGAGTAAGATAAAAATAAATTTTTATGAGAAGCCAAAAATTTTTGATTAAACACAACCCTACCGATGTTATCCTGACGCAAATGACTTCGAACGGGCGATAAATGACATCCCCATGCACCTGCCCCAGGGCCAGACTCATGGAACTCTGTGTTCACAAGAACCAAGAAGCCCCTATCACACCTTTCCATCCTATGGAAGGAGCAGGACAGGGGGGGTCGTCCTTCTTTACAAAAAAACAACAGACTGCCCACTCCACAAAGGGGCAGAAAAAGCAACAGCAAAGAACTACAACCAATAGCACTAATCCCAATAAATAAAAAATCTTTGAAAGGGGTCCAAAAAGCAAGATCACCACCCACTAAAAACCCCATCATTTACACAACCCAGGGCAACATGGGTTTAGAACAGGTCGCTCCTGTCGTCTCAACTACGGGACACTACGACAAGGCCCCAAATGCACAGAAGACAAAAAGAATGCAGATGTAATAATAAGATTTGCAAAACCCTTCGACAATGTGCCCAGCGAAAATAGCCACAAAATGCGCGCTAAAGGAAAAAACAGGGAAAAATCGGTCGTGGGTCTAAAATTTCCTCACTAACAGAACACAGGATAGCGTCAACCCAAATAAAGTCCAGGCAGCTACGGGAAAAAACTCGTTCCACAAGCACAGTCTAGCTCCCACGCCTCTCCTCATATCCGACATAGACAAGGGTTCAGCCACAGCACCGTGTCTTCCTTTTCAGATGACACCCGAATCTGCATACAGTGTCTTCCCTTGCAGACACTGCAAGGTCCAGGCGGGCACAACCCAAACTTTCAGTGGGGGCAGAAAACAAATGAAGTTCAATGATGAGAAATTTTTTAAATTTCTCAAATATGGGAAACATGAGGGAAAATTTAAAACTTCATCAAATACAAAACAAATTCTGGGGGCCCCAAATAGGCGAAAAAACCAACGTCAAAAACCGGGGGTGATTATGTCGGAGGATCTCCCTTCAAGGACCATAACTTGTACAATCGCATCTGCTAGAAAAAAAGACAGGAAAGGATAATGAACCCCTTTAAAACTAGGGAGGCCCAAACCCCTGATGACACTCTTCAGGGGGCCTTTTCATCTAGCTGGAATATTGCGGGACACAAAAAACCCTTTCAGGGAGGTGAAATTGGCCGACCAGAAAATGTACAGAGAACTTTTCACCCGGGGGGCGCATAACGGAGATAAAACACCTCATTATTGGGAGCGCTTGAGGTCCCAACCTGTATTTCCCTGGGAAAGCAGAGGGGGAGAAAACTGAAATTTTTATACACCTGGAAAACCTAGGGGACTAGTACCAACTTTCACACGAAATCACTCATTTCGAAAGCAAAAGACTTGGGAGACGATGCACCATCCCCCCAATGAAAAGCAGGGTTCATAGCACGTTAAGAGACCCTACAAAAGTTCAGGGGGGCCCCAACGTTTAAATGCCTCCCACACACAAAGGGGGATTACCCAAAAGAAAACCCCGGGGAGTCTTCAAACTGGCACTGACAAGCCCTAAAATCAGTTCCCCCGGGTCAGCCGGGCTGTGCTCGTAGTTGTTTTCGTGCAGCCACACAACAGCCTGGTTGACAGGGCCCGATCCACCAGGAGGCCTGGGCTCAGACCGGGGTGCGGGGGCGTTGACCCCCAAAAATTTTTCCAGGGAAACTCTCCAGGAAACTCCAGAAACCCCTGCTGGCCAGTTTTATGTTAGTTGTAATTGGATAGGTTTATAGTATCCAGCTAAAACAAGGACCACCAGTAACACTGGAAAGTGGTGGGATTAGAAAAAAAAGTTTTCCTTGGGGGATGTATCCATTTTATCCTCCCCTCCCCCCCCTTAAATTCAGCTAAACTAATATAATAAAACATCCAAAATTTAATTATAGCCCCGTATTGTGGGTCTATCCAATCCATACGGTCTCGGATAGAATGGATAAATTGTGAGGTCAAAGGGGACCACCTTATGACCAGAGGGGGTTAATTTTTCTCACATGCCTACAGGGGGTGACTACGGTAAACAATATGGGTTGCTCCCAATGAATTACTTTATGTATAAAATTTTGAGGACATACAATAAACACCCTAGAAAATTTTTTCCATAATTATGTCCCCCGGGACAGCACCTCCAGCTTCCCCATTACGTCTCCCAGGACCATATCAGCCCCGAAATTTTACGGCACCAGACATCCCTCCACCTTACATTTTTCTGACTACAACCAGTATAAAGGGGCATTACCATTCACGCAGACTTTTATTTTCCCCACTTTTTAAAACTTCCATTTTTTTCCCTATGAAGCAGCTTTGATGTTATCCTCTTTAATCCCCTTTTGATTTTTATCCACAATTTATCTCTTTTGGCATACCCAAAAACACTTCCCTGTTTTAAATACGTTTAGCTATTCTTGGAATCTGCAAAAGGGGGCGGAAAAACCTTTTCCACAAAAATGACAATTTATCCAGGGGAACCCCGTTTGTTTGATTTACGGGCAACTACCAGAGCTTCACAATGTTTTGAAGGGTTGTTTTATGTAATTCTACACAACCTCTTTAATACTATTTTAAAAACCCCCTTTTAAATGAAGCCTACATTTGTATTTCCCATTTCTAACTGACTTGTATATTGGACAGCTTACCGTGTACGTTCCGATTTATATTTTTTGTTTGTGTTTGATAAGGGCCCTACAACCCCTTTCCCTTTTCAGTCTGCTTTATTGTCAACGAATCCGTTTGAAACCATCAAAGGGTTTGGCCCGTCAAGGTTCAGACCCCGTCAAGGGTTTTGGGAAACCCTCTGACTGATCCGTGGGTCCTTATTTAAAACATACTGGTCGGGATTTGGGGTAACACAGAAGGTCTCTTGAAATTATCTAAACCCCATAATATGATTTGATTGAACAAAATAAACATGCGTGTAAAAACCGGATTTTTTTGGCAGCTCCCAAGGACGAAGGTCAGCCTCAACCCTTGTTTATCAATCGCGGGAAAACTAGCTTTTCTAGTTTTTTTTTCCGTCCCCACCACAATAAATCAATTATCACTAAGTTGACTGTGGAAAATTTTGAGGAAGGACGCTTTTTTTGTATAAAATTTCTTCTCGTTGTGAATTTGCGACCGCTGGAACTCAGGTTATAGAAAATCACAGTAAAGTCTGGTATTTTTCAAGAAAAAAAAAACTAATGAAGCACTCCACCCATAATACCATTGTAATACGGTTTTTTGTAACACAAACCTGTAATTCTGCTATTCACTGGTATCACTCTTAATGCAGACACTACAGGCCAGGAAGATTATTAAAAAAACTAACCCCTGTGTAAGGCAATATAAACACAAAGCAGTATAATGTGATCCTTTATTGACTACGTTTCGCCCACACAGTGGCTTTTTCAAGTACACAAACAGAACTACCTGGGGTGGAAGGAACGCGAGTATTTATAGTCCGGCTGAGGTCAGGTGAAGAATGCTGCATCTGATGAGTACCGAGTTGGGTTGTAGAGTCTAAAAACTTGGGTAGCTTGGAAAGTTTTTAGACTCTACAACCCAACTCGGTACATCATCAGATGCAGCATTCTTCACCTGACCTCAGCCGGACTATAAATACTCGCGTTCCTTCCACCCCAGGTAGTTCTGTTTGTGACTTGAAAAAGCCCACTGTGTGGGCGAAACGTAGTCAATAAAGGATCACATTATACTGCATTTGTGTTTATATTGCCATTGTGTCGGTATTTTATACCATTTATTTCCACTGTGGTAAGATTCTGGCGACTTCTGGCACCTGCCTCTATAGGCTTATCACTTCATTTACAAATTCACCTGTTTTCAAATGACACTTTAGCCTTTATCATCTATATACTAGGGAGCCACTGTAGTATACACTATACACTATGTATACACAATGTTATCAGGGAGACTTTCTTTCCTCTGACAAAGAAAAGTTCTATTATTATTATTTTGCACACGGAACACAGGCCTAAGATTCCTCTCTGGCAGTAAAACTCTGCTAGGTAGTGCACACTAATTCTCCTTTTTTGACTCAGTATATAATGTTTTCCGCCCAAGATTGGTTCCAGGCGCTAGAGGGATGTATCGTATAGGATTAATGGCACAAATTAAAGTTCTAGCACGTAAGAGCGACCGTGGAACACGACAAAACCCGGAGCACAACGAGGCACGCTGACACATCCTGGTATATAAAATATATAAATATATATATAATATATATATATATAATATATAATAATATATATATAATATATATATATATATATATATATATATATATGCAAAAACAACCACTGTGAAAGAGTAGTGAAATTCCAAGCGCTTTAGTGACTACTCACATTGTAAAGGAACTATGAAAGTAATACATCAAAGGAAGGCAATTAAAGAGCTTAGACCACACCTCACAATCAACTCCCACAACAAAGAAACACCTGATGCGGGACAATACAGGACTCATAAGAAAAGAGGAACACTGCTGGTCCAACTAGACAGGTCCTCACGACATCCCACTAACAAATTATTCTACCCAAGAAATAAGGTTTATTATTTGTCTAATGAATTATTAAACTCTAACCAAATTTCATTAATTATAAATGAATCTAATTTATACAAACCTAAGGAAATATTCATATTATTTTCAAAACTGCTTTTTATGAAACAAGATTCAATTATATTTCTGTCAACCATGGACTTGATACAACTTTCTCAACTTTTTGAAAATCAATTGGATGGTTAAAATCTCTCACATGAATAAATACAGCATTGGAATCTTGTCCAGTTCTAATGTTATATTTATGTTGTTTAATCTAAGTTCGAGACTTTTAACCAGTTTGACCGTAATAAACTTCATCGCAAATTTTACAAGGAATCTTATAGATATATCCATCAGCATTTTGGGGGGAATTCTTTAACAAAAGTTTTTTTACTGTATCAAGATTTTTAAATACAACTGAAATATTAGAAGTCTTAAGAAGAAAGGCATATCAACCAAGTTTTCATGAAGGGAGAACCAACATATTTTTAGTTGAATAAAGCTGTTGTCCCTTTTTTGGTTGTAAAAAGTATTTCTAGCAATTTTAAATGATTTATCAATTACATTTCTTAGATATTTTCAGATCATTGGCTATTTCATAAATTTTGGATATTTCTTCATCTATGAACTCAGGACTACAAATACGTAAAGCTCTCAAAAACATTGATGAGAACAACAGACAGTTTAACTTTATCTTGATGGGAAGAAAATAGTGTACATAGGAACAGTTATTTGTAGGTTTTCTGTAAATTTTAAATTTGAATTCATTATTACTCATAATAATTAAAACATCTAGAAAAGGCAATGAGTTATTTTCCTCAAACTCAACAGTAAAGTTTATAGAATGGGCTAAGCTATTTAATTTTCCAAGGAAATGGTGTATATCTACATTCTTGAGCATAAGACATAAAATATCATCGACTTATCTGAACCATTTTGCTCTATTAGGGAGGTTTGTGTTAAGCAATCTTGTTTCAAAAAATTCCATGTATAGATTACTAAGAACAGGTGAAAGAGGATTTCCCATTGCCATACCAAATTTCTGAGTGTAAAACTTATCATTAAATACAAATTTTGCATCAACAATGCAAAGTTTAATAAGTTTAATGATGGTAGGAACTGGTAATAGTAAATCATAGTTAACGGGTTCTTCAGATAAGAAACTTAATAAATCATCAACAGGAACTTTCGTAAACAAGGAAGTAACATCAGAACTAACCAGGCGCGGGGGGGCCCGACGGCAGAATTTTCGGTTGTTTAAAGAGCATTAGCATTACCGTTTCTCCACTAACGGGATTCTTATTTGTTAATTACTGGCGGACTGACCTAAATGAATGGGCATAACCATCTGCTCTAGATGCCAGTGTTTCTCTTCGGATCCAAATGAGAGGGCCGATTTTTCTGAGAAAAAAAAACACTGACCTTACAATGTGAGGAATTTTGTATCTTATTAAAACTTTATTGAAAGTAAGAATTTAATAGCTAGAGACTTTTACATTAGACATTAACTTAAATGTAGAATATATATATATATAATATATATATATATATATATATATATATATATATATATATATATATATATATATATATATATATATATATATATATACCTGCTTAAGACACTAGAGCTGTGGGCCCCCCCCCCCACTTGAAAAGGAGTATCTGCATAATTTTGTGTCTAGAAAATTAAAATATATATATATATATATATATATATATATAAATATATATATATATATATATATATATAATATATATATATATATATATATATATATATATATATATATCGGCTTTAAAATCTCAAATAATTCGGGAGGGCATGCCCCCGCCAAGTAAAGGATTGGCCCCTCCTTCCCCTCGCCCCAAAATGAAAACCCAGCTACGACACTGGGCCAAAGCCCAAAGAGGGCCAAAGAGGGGGGGCCCGGGCCCCCTGGGCCCCCCCTTATATCCGCGCCTGGAACTAACCATGTTAAAATCATTTAAGTCAGTCAAGGAGCTTAATTTATCAACTAAATCTAAGTTGTTTTTAACATTGAAGTTTTTTTTTTTTTTATATTTTATTTAAAAACTTTACAGCTTGATATTAAATTAAGATATAAAATGGATACAGTAGGATCCTCAATCCTACACAACATACACTAACCAATTATTAACAACACATTGTAATTGACATAAAAGAGGTTACCCATATACACTCACAAAATTTTCTATGTAACATACTAGGATAAACAATATAAACTATAACATATAACTATATAAAATATTAAACTTATACAACTTTCATGATTTGTATAGTAAACATAGTATGACGACATATGACAAAGTTCACAACCTTTCACAGGAGATAAACAAGTAATAACCTACATCACAATCTCAGTTAAAAAACAATAACATGCTCTTCCCAAAATTAACCCCTATACAATAAGAAGTACCTAAGCACATACATACGTGCCTCACTACAATCTCTTTTTAAGCATTGAAAAAAATCAAAATCAAATCCTAAATCAAAAATCAAATCCTAAGCCTCACACTATACTAAATAAATATTAACAAAATATTCAAAATATTAATACAGCCTCTTCCACCGCTGAGCACATTATATAAAGTAAAGAGACTAAACCATACTGTCCCATTACAAAACTTTAACGAGGCATTACAAATTATGGAGTCATTATCGATCATCTAGCAGCAACTGAAGAGGCACATTAAATAATGCTAAAATAAAGACAGTACACTCGCTAAAAACCCACAAAACTTAACACAAACATACTTTAATAACCTCTCATTGCCGCTACAATTATCGCACATGATTTATGCCCAAGAAAAGTCTATAAACGCACACTCTACATAAGCCCTAAAGCTCTTCACGGTCTTAAAACTATAATCTTGACACCATTCACACTTAATACATAAAAGGTCATGACGAACCCTAGACACATCAAACACAGAATTCTCCATTCAGGTACTACGTAATTTACTTTGATATCACCTTTGGTTTCTGTGCCCCTGCATGCTACATACATGTATCCACTCATCACACCTTCATATACACCCACATACACCTAACCTCACACCCTCCCCAGGAGGCGACCCCACTGTGTCCCCCTGAAACCCCCTTCCCCGTATGTAAATCCCCAACACCCCCCCCTTACTCCACCTCAGCCCAAGTCGTAAGATTGATGAGAAAAACTAAACCGTTAACATTCTATACCCTTCCCGAAAAATCCTTCTCCCACCTCCTCCCATACGTTCTCTGATTACGACACATCGTACGATAAACCGTTACCCCAGTACCCCGCCTCCTGCACCTCATAAAAAAAAAAAAAAAAAAAATTCCCCCTCCCCCTCATCA
>NW_026464449.1:0-14397 GCF_026875155.1 Cherax quadricarinatus
GTGGTTGTTATAATGTTTGGAGTTTTTTAACCCCTCCCCTCGCCCCAAAGGTGTTTAATTAAACCCAGATATAAAAAAAAAATCCTTTTTATTAATCACTTCGTTTTGTAAACATTCTAGGCTTTAAAAACGTTTCCAATTTTTCTAAAAATACCCAGATTTTTTTTTTGGGTTTATAACCTACCGCGAAGATTAAATTTAATTCTACTTAGTGCATTAACTAAACTTGGAAGATTTTTATAAGGCTGGAGGATAAAGCTAAAGGGTTATTTTCCCTTTTTATTTCTTTTCTTTTTACAGCATTACTTTTTATTTATTGTTAATAAAAAAACAAGGAGGAAGGTGCGAGAATTAAATTAATACTTTTGTCTATGAAAAATTCAACTTTTTGCCAAAAAAAGGAAAAGTGAGCTATTTTTACAACAGGCAAAACAAATAAATACCATACGCAAGTTAAAATAACCCCATCAGTTGAAAACTATTCGTTATTAATGTCAAAACTCCCCCCTCTAAAATTTCCCCGGTCTTACAATTCCCTCAAAAAATTATAAAAAAAAAAAAAAAAAACCAAAGAAAATTTTCTAAAATGCTTCCCCCACACCCCAAAACCCTAACGTTCACACAAAGGTGGCCAAAAGAGCCCCTGCCAGCGGTGGCAATGTGTTTCGGTGTTCCATCCAGTATACAAAAAAGTCGATAGTAAAAAATCCCTTCATGGGGGAAAAACCCATTTTGCAACTTTTCATCTGAAAGGGCCCACCGGGCCCATTAAAACTCAATCCAAAATAAAAAAAACAAGTGGTTACTAAAACGAACTATGGAGAGTTGACTGGGGCTGTTACAGGAAATGGGGTCCAAAAGGCCCAAATTGACTGTCAAACCCCACTCATGATCACCCCCATTCTGTTAAACCCCACGAAGCACTCTTGCTGCCTTTTTGTCAGCCAGGAAAAACCATTAGTGAAGGAAGTTAAGACAGTCCATCATGGATTCAAATGTAAAAAGGGGAAAACTTATGGGCTTGAAAGCATTATATTTATCGAATAAAACAAACACGGGGGCTTGGGGTGTTTAGCACACCCCACCCAACATTCATCTTTGCCCTTCCCAACCCACCCTCGATAAAAATAAACCTTAAAAGAAAAGGGGTATTGAAAGAGAGTCTAATCTCACGAAATAAAGCAGGGGTTTTTGGGTGAGATGGGGGTGATACTTTTTTCCCCTTTAATAATTGGGTCATTTGTTGTGGCCTAAACAGGGGAGGGCCATGTTCGTGTGTGTTTCCCGAGCACACCAACTTTTGCCGCTCTTTAAAGGGACTGGGTTTTTCTCGGCTCAATTCCTTTAAAGGGATGTACAACCCCACTTTCCCCCTCTTTCCCCCTTCCCCCCCAAAGAATTAATTTTCCCTTTTTATTCATTCTAGTTTTGGTTCCCCGCTTTTAAAGGAGCGCTTTTTTAAATACAAAAATGGGGCACTAGTGGTGTGTTTAAGTTACCCCTAAATGGGGGTTCTTGCATGTGAAGGGGCCCCAAGGACTTTTCAAGCCCCCCCCCCATTTGTGGGGCTTTTTCTCTGAAATTTTCTTTAAAATTTATCTTGTTTTTTAGGGGAAAACGAAAAAATAAAAATATATAAAAAATAAAAATATAAAAATATATATATATATAAATAATTAATATTTATAATATATATATATATAAATATAATATATTTATATATATAAAATATTTTTTTATATATTTTTATATATGGGGGTTTGCACCCCGCCACCGTGGAGAAAAAAAAGGGGTCGCTTTTCCCAGTTTCTTCGCTGAGCAACTCTAAACACTTTTTGCCGAAAAATTTTACTTGGGTTATCCTGGTTTTTTTTCACCAGAGTGAGGGGAGACTTCCCTTCAATCACTTCGAGCCCCCCCCCATCAAGAGGGTAAGGGGGTTTGACTTGTTTTGCTTTTTCACCCCTCTCTCCCCACCCCCCCACCCTTTTCACCACCCTCCCTCCCCCATACAAAAAATTTTTTCTGGCCCACACATTTAACAAACTCCCATACATTGCTACCCCTTCTACTGCCCCTATTTTCCCCCCCTTTTTTGGCAACTTCGTTTTTGGCGATTTAACAAAAGGGAAATTTTGGACCATCTGGTACCCTGGGGGTTTTTTTTTTAAAAAACCACCCCGATCTTTCCCCGGGGCCCTTTCCCCCCTTTCATTTCTCGGGGGTTAGGCTATTTTAGGACTGACCTTCATAATCACTAAAAAGGTTGTTAGGCAAAAAATTAAAAGGAAAGATACCTTTTTTTTTAAGCAACTCCTCTGCCAAGATGCCCCTTTCCCCCAAGGATCATGGCGGGATTCGTGAAAGGGAATTCGCATTGTTAAATTTAAAATGCCCAAATGAAAAAACATCTCAATTTTTTTTTGGCCCATTAAAATGTTCCCTCCAGGGGATGTTTTTCAAACCCCCCTTTGGACCCGGGAATTTCCTCCTTTTCTTTGGGAAGAAGATTTACTTCAACCCTAAACATGGGGCCCTTGGAAAAACTGAAGATTTTTGGTTTTTATCCCATTTTGCACCGGGAACACCCTTAAAGCTCAGGGATTGGGGTTTGTGGCCAAAACAACATTTTTTTATGAAAAAAGCACTGTTTTTGAAATTTTTTAATTTAATGCCGGAATTCAAAAACCTTTAGGGCGAAAAAGCAAAACCAAATTTCTAAAACACAACAACAAAAAGGGTTAACTTTAAAATTAAAAACTCGAAAAACACCTGAGGGGGCCAAACTTGGGGGTAAAAAGGGCTTCAAATTTTTTTCATTTCCAGATGACACCCTGACCAAAATTTTTTTGGGAACGTTTTCAGTGTGCCCAAAAGGTTTAAAAGTTTTTAAACCCCCTTTTGGGGTCAAAAACAAAAAACAAATGCGAAAACACAAAGGGCAAATTTGTAGCATTTGCTCTGGCCAACTTTCCTATCGTAAATTTTTCCAAAAAAAATTTCCCTAAATGGGGTCCCGTAATGGAAAACATCATGCTTTTTCTGCTTTTGTCCGAAAAAAAAAAAGGGAAATGCAGAAAATTTTTTGACCCCAAAAAACTATCCATTCTAAGAAAAACCAAACTCCCCGGGAAAACCCCCAAACCCATGCCCCAAAAAATTCCCTTTTCCCCCGGCTCCCGGGAAAAAAGTGGGACTCCTCGGGTCTTCCCAAATTGGTTTCATTTTTGGAATTCTGCCCCTCTTGGGCGCCCCCAAATCAAACCCCCTCACTTACAAAGACACAACAAAAAAGGGTTTCATTTCGAAATCTCATTGCCCCTTCAGGTACCCAAACCCAAGGGGGGTTTAACGAGAGCAAAACCCTAATGTACTTGGGGGCCAAAAGGGACCCCAGCGGTGGTGAAAATCAAACTGCTTCTCGGGTTAAGAATGATCGGTTAATGGCAAAGGGGAAACACCCCCTTTCCATTACCCTAAAAATGGGGAAGGCCTTTTTTATGCCCCCAAGCCTTCTCATAACAAAAAGTATGTACCATACCCCTACATCTAAAAATAACCCTAATCACCCCCTCCCCGGGAAATCCCCCCCCTCCCCAAACCCGGTTTTGCCCAACTCCTCTAAAACCCGTTTAAGGTCAATACCTAAAACTTTAAAAATTCCCCCAAAAGGGGTTGCCTACTCTCCCCTTTTTGTAGCTGAACCCCTGTTGAACGGGAATTTTCCCCAAGGAAAATTTAAACCTTTGCCAAATCTAATTTTCCCTTGGGGGCCTACACAGTCCCCCTTTAAATTTCCACGAGCCTCTGCTTCCTGAAACTGAGAAAAAGCAAAACCTCTTTTATGATGATGACTCAAAACGACTCTAATAAAACAATGAGTCTGTTAAAATTTTACTGCCTCTAGTAAAGATGAGGGAAATTTTTAATAACACAAGCATCCCCCGCAAAAGTTTCCCTTTCTTTCCCTTTGACGAGCCCCACCCAGGGATGGGTGTAGTTTCAACACTTAAACATTACTTGCAGGCGTTCAAAAAACCCCCAAAAAAAAACCGGGGCGAAGAAAGCAATAATGGGGATTAAAATTTTTTCCAACTTTTTGTTCAACTTTCTTTAAAAACCTTTTACTTCTTGGGGTTTGGGAATCCCCAAAAATTACAATCCCGGGGTTTATTTTTGAACGAGACACAAAAAAGAGTTGATCACATTTTAAAAATTTGGGGAATTTTGTACTGTGGGGGGTCCAAAGGGGACCCTTTAGTGGTGTAGCCTCTGGTTAAATTAGGATAAACGTTTAAAAATTTTCTTTTGGGGATGAAGTTTAACATTTTTTTGACTAGAACTAAAAAAGTCGCAGGGACAACTAGTGAAAGGAACGGGAAATTTTTTCCCCCAAAGGAACAGCCATTTTTTTAGAGAAAATTTCCTCAAATAGGAAAATTAAGCAGAAAAAAATTCCCCAAAAATTTTCTGCTGGAAAATTTTAAATTGCAAATCCCCTCCCCTTTTCACGGGGAGTTGAAAATTTCCCTGGGTAAATTTAAAAAGGGAAAACAACCCCTTTAATATAAATTCAGTTTAAAAATTTTGTCTTTTTAAAAGGCCCATTCTTCAAATCTTTCTTGGGACCTCACCCAGGAACACCGGGAATTGAAACGGGACAAACGAGACTGTGACCTTTCCAGGGTCGTTTTTCCCCCGGGTAAAAATTGTTGGATCTGCCAACCCTTTTTTTAAAATCCCAACTAAAAAAATTTCTCCTTTTTAAATACCTGAACTTCAAACCCAATTTTAACCCCCTAGGTTTTGCCCCCCTTCAGGCATATCTGGGTAAAAGATGAAATTGTTTTTTTTTGGAAAAAATCAAACCTTCCGTGCAATTAAATGATGCAATAAAGGTCCCTGCCAAATCGAAAAAAAAAAGGGCACAATGCAACTTCCCAAATTTTAAACCCTTCCAAAAAGGGAATCCCAAAAATTATAAACCCCTAAAAGAATTTAGAGCCATTTTAAAAAAAATTATCAAGCAGAATGTCAAAGGGCATCTTCAAACGCGAAAACCCCCAAAGAAGCTACACTCCCGTTTAAAGGCACAAAAAAAATTTAACATGTTTAGTCAACAAAAACGAGACATAGGGAAAATTTCTAGTTTTTTCAAGCAAATCAAAAAAAACGTAACCCCAGAAAAAATTTTTTTTTTTGGATTTAAATCCGACAATTTTTGGGGGAAAAGCACAAGGCTCCTAAAACCAGTTCTTTCCCCTTCATGATGAGGATGAGGGAAAAATTTTTGAAATTAAATTTGGACGACCCACAGGACCAGGCTAATTTGAGGGGGTGGGGTAGGGAAAAATTTCTTTCCAATAACAGCCCGTAAATTTTTTAATAATAATCTTTTATCATTTAAAGTAAAAATAAATTTGGAGAGTTGAGAAATTTGGATGAATCTACAACCACTACCCCCAATCGAACTTAAACTTTTGAAGATACCCCCCCCGTTTACTAAAAAACCAAATTCTTTACTAAGAAAGTGGGTTAAAATTGGAAGAATGAAAAAAAGAGCCCCGGCCCTCGGGAAAATAAAAATAAAAACAAAAAAAATTACCTACCTAGAAATTGAAAACCCGCCCCTTGGAAAATATCTTTAATCCCAATCTTGGCCTAAGGATTTTTTTCCTTGTTTTTAAAGACGGCTAGGTTTATCTTTCTTGCTAAGCCCAAAAAGGAAATCCCCCAACCGGGGAAACTTTTTAGACCTATATCTTACTTTGAAGTCACGGAAAAAGGGTTCTTGGGGAAAGTCATCCCCCAAACAGTTTGAATTACTATAGGAAAGTTTAATCACTTTTTTATTTGAAAAACAATTCGGCTTTAACACATAGGGGGTCCCAAATCATGCAATAAATGTTTTTTTTGCATGAAAGCAAAGTCAAAAACCAGAAAGGGCAATTTTCCCTTAAATTGCCCCCAAAGAGGTTAAAAAAGCTTTGTAGTTTAAATGGCATAAAGGCCTTATTTAAAAAATCATTGCCCTTTTCCCAAGACAAAAAAGGGACTTTTTTTCAGAGTTTTTTTAAATTTCTTAACCAAAAAAAAAACTTTCCCCAACCTTTCAGGGCAAAGTCGAAAAACCTTTTTAAGGGACGGCGGGTTTTCCCCCCAAAAGGGTTTCTTGTCTCAGTCCATTTTCTTTTTAAAAAACTTTTAAATGTGAAGGCCTTTCCCTTTCAACCAGAGTTTAAGGGACAAAATTTGGGTGACACATTTTTCCCGATGATGAAAATTCATTGGGTTAAAAATAAAACCCCTTTTAACAGGAAAATAAAAGGAATAAAGAGAGTCTTTAAAAAAAAATGAATTTTAAATTTCGCCGAAATCTAACGGGGAAAGAAAAAATTGGAGAATTACAAATAACCTGACAAGGCCCCTTGTTAGCACATGGGATTTTTTTTGCATCAACCATCAAAATTTTAAGGGGGGGGAAATCTCATCAGAGGTACCCCTGTACCCCATTAAAAAACCCAACAAGAACTTGGGAAAATGAAAAAAAAACAGGCTGCCCACTCAACATCTCATTAACTAAAAAGATCAACACGGGCCAAAACCCCGGCCTTACCCAAGACTCTTTCGTTTAAATCAACCCCTCAACATGTCAAAAAAATCTGATAAAATGAAAATAAAAACCTATATTTTAAAAACCCCTTTTTTCCCCCAATTGTCCTTTAAACAAAAAAAGGGACCAACATGCAGGGTTACAAAGGGCCCCAAATAGAGCTCTTCGTTTTTTTAACCGATCCCAAGGGGGGAAAACGATTTAAAATGGCAGTTTTTACAACACTAAAAAGAAAAAATGCCATAAATTTTGGGCCTTTAAACACCCTAAAAAAAGAAGCAACTTTATACAATGCAAGAACTATAAAAGCCAAAATAGAAAAAAACCTATAAAAGTGTTAAATACCACCGTTTTACCAAAAAAATTCCTCCCCTCATAGGACCAAAGAATGATTTCCCCCCAAGGGGGGTTTCGTTTTTTTAAAATTCATAAAAAAACAAATTACCCCGCCCAAAAGTTTTTTGAGAAACTTACCTGATAAAAAGATTGGATCCCAAACCAAAACCCTTTTTTGGGTATACTGAAAATCTTTCCCCCCCCCAATTTAAAGGGGACATCTTAAATAACTTTCTAAAAAAAAATTTAAAGCTATTACTATTTTTGGGGTACCCCCAAAACCAAAAAATAAGAAGCTATTGCCACAAAAAAAATTAAATTTTTTTTTCCCGGAAAATTTTGCCATTCTTTTGTAAAAAAGAAACCGTTGGGGCCAATCCGAAAAAAAAAAAAAAAAAAAAAAAAAAAAATTTTGGAAAATTTTTTTTACTCCCAAATTTCCGTTTTAAATGTATTTAAATATATATTATATCAATGTGACTCTGAGGGGTTTAGTTTATTTTAACCCCTTTAAAAAATAATAATAAAAATTAATTACATTTTTTTAAATTGCCCAAAGGGTTGGGGCCACTTCCCTTTTTATTTCCTACCTCCCCCTCCCCCCAAAACCCCCCTTTTCCCAAATTAATTTCCATCCTTACCCAAATCCTTTTTCCCTTACCCATCTTAAAAAGCCCCTGGTCATCAAAAATCCAAAAATAAATTAAATATATATAAAAAATAAAAAAAATTTTAAAAAAATTTAAAACAAAAAAATAAAATATATTTATATAAAAATATTTATAATATATATAAAATAAAATAAAAAATATAAAAATATATAAAAATATATATATATTTATAAAATATATATATAAAAATATTTTCAACACTGCGCTAGCCAAAAAATTCGAACCCATTTTTGTATGGCCCGCCATTGTGAGCGTGTATCATAAACCACATAAAATTGTTAAAAACATTAAAACACAAAAACTTTTATATACTTATACACACATAAATTATATATTTCATATTTCACACACAAAATTTTTTGAAAATGATACTAAAGGCTGCAAACCCACCCTCACCCTGAAAACTTAGGAAAAAACAAAGTGTGGGCAAAAATTTAAAATTAGCTTTTTTGGAAACTAAGAAAGGTCCCTTCACGACACTGTATACGACAGGGCCCCAATTTTTTGGGGTTTGCAGCACCGGGAATGGCACTCACCGATTTAAAATGTCCCCAAAAAAAATTGCAACGAGACTATTCCCCCAGTTTTTGGGGTATGCCTGTGAAAAGGAAAAGGGGGTTAAAAATGATGACAAATTTAAAGAACGGGAAAGGGCTAAGGTTTTATAATTTTCAACTTGCCAAAATAAAAGAAAGGAAAAAGATATTGTGGAAAGGGACAGATAGTTCAAGAACGGGGGGAAATTTGGAACCCCAAGGGCACGCGGGAAAATTTAAAAGTAAAAGTTTCGAGGGATTTTTTTAGCCTTAGAGTATTAAGGGTGTGGAATAAGGGCAAGAAGTGGGAAAAGGTAAAAAAACCAAAACCCTGGAAAAATTTTTAAAAAAAGAAAACGGGTAAGGCTTCGTGAAGGATAGTGTGAAAACCCAGTAAACGCCAGCGAAGAGGCGGGGGGCCCGGCTTTAACTCCCATTCCTGCCCAAGGGACAAAAGGTGAGTACAAGTTTACAGGATAAAAATGATGGAAAAAATTTTTTTTTTTTTTAGAAGGGGGAATTTTAAACAGCGGGCCCCGATGCGGGCACCATTTTTCTTTCCGCTAGGGGGCCCCGACAGTAAAGTTCCTTTTCCTTTTTCTAAACTGTCCCTTGGGTACCCCCCCACAGGATGGGTAAGGGGGGGTTTAAAAAAAGATTTTTAAATTAAAAATCTAGAACTGTCCCAAATTTAAAGAATTTTTTGAAAACTGCAACTTCCCTTTCCAAAATACAATTTTTTAAAATTATACTGGACACCCCCCTTAAGTCCAAAAACATTAATTTTTTATCCCCTTTTTTTTTGTTCTTAAAGTTACCTTTCTTTGTTCTTATGTTTTTCTTGATGAGTGGAACATTCCCACCTATTGGGTTATAGAGGCTTTGAACTTTGGGGAGCTTCAAATTTTTGGTTGGATAAATTTCATGAGTGGGATTGGGGTTTGGGGTTTGGTTTGGGGGTTTCAAAAACAGAGCTTTTTTCTTGGGTAACATTGAAAATTGGGTTGGGGAAATTTTTGTTAAATGGGGTGAATTTTAAAGGAAATTTCCTAGTATGGGGCCCCCCCGGCCTGCTGAAATGTTCCTCCTTTTTTTGTTTTAAAGTTATCCTTACCCCCTGTAAAAAAAAATGAATAGGATAGGAAAAGGGTGAAAGCAGGAGAGGACAAAGTTTTGGAAAAATTAAACCAAAATTTTTGGGTTTTCTAAATTAAAGGGAAAAAAGGGAAGGGATAACAGGAAATTTGGGAAAAAAACGAGAAAAGTTTTTTGTGGGGAAACAAAAAAAAACTGGGAAAAAACCCCAAAAAGGATTTCTCCTTGGGGGGATTTAAATAATTTCCCATGAAAACCAAAATTTTTTTGGAGCAAAAGGGGGGGAGTTTCCCCCGTGGGGCAAAACCCCCCAACCCCCCCACTTTTTAAATACAGCCCCCCCTCTGTGGCCACAGGGAAAAATTAACCCTTTCTCATCTGCCCCTCGAAAAATTTTGCACAACCCAAAAAAGGGCAGACAACAGAATTTGGGAAAAAACCCAAATACTGTTGAAGGGATGGAAACGGTGAAGGCCGGGCCCCTTGCTGTACCTTTCTTTTAAAAACTTTTGGAAAGGGACCCGAAAAAATTCAAAAAGGTTTTTTAAAGGTTTCGAGCCTTTTAGGTATGTTAAGGATAAGGGGTTTTTATTTTCAACAATAAATCTTTAAACCTCCAAAAAAAAAGAGTGTACCAACAAGACAAGAGGGGAAATGAACTTTTGTTTGGTTTAGCAGGGGGACGGGGCCCGGGGGGGAGAAAGGGGAAAGGGGGGGGAAACAATATTTCCAAAGGAGGGCGTTCCCCCAAAAACCCGGAGGGGAACCAAAAAGCCCCAAGGGTTATAGTGGTGATAAACACCCACGCTTCGAAGTGCCCCCCATTTAACCTGTTGTCGAAAATTGGCTATCACCCTTTTGGAATCCAATCGGGAAATCCTTTCGTTGTCAAAAGCTTTTTTGGCATCCACAAACATCCAAATGGGCAGTCATTAAAGGAGACGACATCTTTGCATCAGAAAAAAGTAATAGTGTTATGGGATGTTTGCAAGAGACATCTCTCTTACTCTTGTTTTCTTAAACCCAAAGTTGGGGGGGCCCCCCTCGTGGGCTCGTAAAAAAATTTTAGCTGGGAGTGGCCGAATCTGGGCTAAACAGTGTATGAGTTTTAAACCCAAATTGTGTCGAAGAGTGAAAGTGGAAAAGGGGAGGTAATCACTAATCAGAGAAGGGGGTGCTGGGGATTCCCTTTAATCCCAAAACCCCCCCTAAAACCGTTTTTAAAGGGACCTTCCCCATATGCTGGGCGGGTTTAAAATTTCCCTATAATTTTTTTAGGGGGGGGGAAAAAACTAAAAAAAAAAAATAATTTTTGGCTAGGTTTAAAACTACAGGAAAAATTTTGTTTTAAAGCTTAAAAAACCCCCCTGATAATTTTTAAAAATCAAAAAAAAAGACCCAGTACCTGCAATTCTATTTTTTTTCGTAAATTTCCCCCCACCCTTTAATAATTTTAGTAACTGGGGCGTACACGGGCCTGTTGTGCGAAAGGCTATTTCCAAAAGCGACTGGGGGGAACGTATATCGAATTTTTCCCCCATCTTTTTTCCCCCCTTTTCACCATTTAAATTTAGCGCTTCTTTTTGAATTTGGCAAATAATGTGGGGGGCCTGGTTTTCTCCAAAAACAAAGGTACCTCCAAAAACATGGGTACCTCAAACATTGGGACCTCGAACACATGGGGCCCCGTACACTTTCCCGAACACCGTATCTCCAACACCCTTAAAAAACCCAAAAAAAAAAAAAAAAAAAAAAAAAAAAAACCAAACCCCCAAAAAAAAAAAACAAAAGGGGGGCAAAAACCCCCCCAAACCCCCAAAAACCCCCCCCCCCCCATTTCCCCCCCCCCCCCCCCCCCCACAACAAAAAAAAACACCCCCCCCCCCCCTTTAAAAACCCCCAAAAACAAAAAATCCCCAAAAAAAACCCCAAAAAATTTTAAATAAAAAAAAAAAACCCCACCCCCCAAACCCCACCCCCCCCAATAAAAAAACCCCAAAAAAAAAAAAAAAAAAAAAATTAAAAAAACAAAAAATTTAAAAAAACCAAAAAAAAAAAAAAATTTAAGCAAAAAAAACCCCCACCCCCCCCCCCACCCCCCCCCCCCCCCCCAAAAAAACCCAAACACCAAAAACCCCAAACCCCCAAAACCCCCCCCCCCCCCCCCCCCCCCCCCCCCCCCCCCCCCCCCTTTTCCCCCCCCCCCCCCCCCCCAAAACCCCCAACCCGGGAAACCCCCCAAAACCCCCCAATCCCCCCCCCAAAAGGGGGTTAAAGCCCCCCTAACATTTTTTAAAAATAACCACAAAGAATTAAAATTGGGGTTAACCAAAGGATTAAAGGGGGGAAACCCCCCCTCCAAAAATTTTAAAATCCCCCCCAAAAGCAATTTTAAAAACCCCCCCATTCCGGAGGTTTTGGGGGAAATAACAAGGGGGTAAACACCTGGGATATTTAGGGTGTTTCCCCCCCTTTAAAAAAAGAACTTCCTCCAAAAATTAATGGATGGGGGAAAATTTTTCCTTTTTTTTTAAAACAAAACCCCCTTAAGAACCCATAAAAAACAAAATTAAACACACCCCAAAGCCAAATTACCAAATTTCCCCAAAAACCCCCACACCAAGTAATTTTAAAAACGAGGCAATGGTTTAATTTTTAAAAACAAAAAATTGAGGAAACCTAAATCTTTTTTAAACATATAAAAATTTACCCTTTTCTTTTTTTGGTTAAAAATTATAAAGTTTTTTTTTTTTTTTTTTTTTTTAAGGCAATGAAGGGAATGGCAAAAAATGGAAAAGGAAAGGCCTGGGATAGGAGAGAGCGGTGAAAAAGATTGTGGGTAGACAGGAAAAGTGGTATGACCACTTTTAAGGGGTTTTTAATAGTGTTTTTTTTTTTTGCCATATGAAGAATATTTATCCACTTTTCAAGCGATTATCTATTTGACTGACGAATTACTTTTATACATTACCTGTGCCTCGTCTACTGACACCTCCCTTAATGATTTTCAAAGCCGTAAAATTTGTATAATTTCGAGAAACTCACACACAAAAAAGAACTTATTCATAAAATTACCAGTCACCTGAACCACACAGCTGACGTATTGCAATATATTTAACCACCAAATAATAACTTACAACATAAATACAGTAATTTAAAAAGTGATATGCATTTTCTACGTTAAAAAAGACCGAGGGGCGAGAACTCACGAGTGCCTTATTTATGAACCCCTCGCCCCACAACCGTAAACAAAACCTTCAAGGAACCCGACCCAGGACGGTATCACATCCAAACCAAATGGTAATTCGATGCTCCGGTAATGCTCACATTATAAAGCATTTCTACTCTCATCACAGGCGACGAGAAAATTAGCAGTCGCATTTTATATATTAGATACAGTGCTGCTAAGTGTATATCTTTGGCGAAGACGAACGAGGGGTGCGGCTGTTATCTCAGCTTGGTACTGAGGCACACCTGTTTGAAACAGCTGGCATTTTACCAGACGTGGTGATGGAGTACTTCACCATTTAAATGTACCAGATGAAATGCACCAGCTGTAGTGAGATACACCTTATCACCACCTGTGTGCATCAGCTGTGTGAGAGATATTTCATCAACAGTGTTGATGTGTGCACCAACTGTGTTGATAGGCACTTCACCTGGATTACAGACCGGGCCGCGGGAGCATTGACCCCCGAAACCCTCTCCAGGTATACCTGTGTGCACCAACTGTTGTGAGAGGTACTTCATCACCACCGTTGTGCACCAGCCCCAATTATGAAATTCATCACCTGTGTGCACCAACTGTGAGAGGGCACTTCACCTTCTGTGGAACTCTATATGATGATTACTACGAATTGCGGTAACTGCTAATTCTTAATCAACTAATGCTGAGAGCAGAGTGTACGTATATCGCTATAGGAAATGCATGAATATCAATATATTTTAAGTCATCAATAATTTATTCCCAAATGAAATGGGGAAAATGTGTGCGCGCGTTTATATGCATATATGAAAACAAGGCTGCCTATGTTTGTGAGAGTTTTAAAGCCTCTGCGATAAACCAAGGTCATTCTGATTCTCATAGCAGTTTGTTGAGCAAACTAATATCCTGTCATGATCTAAGAGAACGCAAATTATATAATGTGAATACAATTACAGTCAATATATTTAACTACTTTCAAGGAAGTGTATGCCACGCCCGTACGCCTACACGCCCGATGCTCTTGACCACAAGTATTGCATCGTTTCCTGCAGCGGGTGGGCCCAGCACACGCCCAGACCAGCTAAACCGATTGGTCGTGTGAAACTTAAGCCTTCCTTATCCAGGGAGGGCGGGGGCTCACGACTCTCTGCCCCCTTCCCACCCACACCTCCCCATACATGGGCTCCATCCCCAGCCTGCTCACTACATCACTCTAACCCCACCACCCATCAAGCAACAACACCCACCTGGTCCCAACACAGCTTATCCTCCATGATCCTTCACCTCATCACAAGACAGACATTTATTAAGCCTCAAAACTTTCTCCTTGTACAATAAACAAAAATAAATATCACAGTTCTCAGTCCTCGGCAACCATTGTGTCGTGATAAGTAATATTAAGTCTACCGGCGTCATATTAATGTCAAAGATTCCTTAAAATCTGACTCTTAACCTCAGCCTCTCTCTCCAACTTAATATGGAAGATTCCCTTAAAATTGTTTTAACCATTAGCCTCTCGTTCTTGCTGTACCTTAACATAAAACATCCTTTAAAATGTTTAACAAATAGAAACAATACTCAAAACTGCTTCTTCCTGATTTTTTTAACTTCGCAAGTACAATTAGGTAGCATGTTTCTCACAATTATTAAACGGAGGATCGAGATTCAGCAACACTTCTTGCGCTAACTTACCCACGTGAATTTAGCGCTTCACCTCAGTGGCCAGAAATACTTAACTTTCATCTCACTCTTACAAGCGACTGGCACTAGCGAACTATTGCCAAAGGTCCAGTGAAGTGTTAATAACGGATAAGTAACTACTATAGTCATAAGAGATGAAACGAGTGGTGGTAGCATTGAGGTGCAGGGAATCACAGCATACATAAATTTAGCTAAACCCTTTCCTCTACTAAACAGGAAAAAAAAAAAACTTTTTCCCTT
>NW_026464450.1:0-14404 GCF_026875155.1 Cherax quadricarinatus
AAATCGTAAAATTTCCATCCATATTGTATAATGATTTGTTCTTATAGTTTGTAATGATTACTTAACACCCATTACGTCAAATCATGTTGTACCATCCATTAGTTCTAAGTTATATATGAATTTGTTATTGTATAGAATCAGCCCAGATCCGCCTGCCTGTTCAGCCTATAGTATAGTGTGTATGTGGGGACGACATACGTAAAATGACCGAGCTGTCAGCATATTTGCTGATCCCTGTATTCCCAGTATTATATAGCAAGCATATTAGTATCATCCCTTTTGCTTTAGACACGAGATCCCTTGTGGGCCTGTGGCTTTGTGTGACGTCACGGATGCACACGAGGAGGCTCATTCCTTTTGTCCCGCCCTCACTCGGGGGCAGACCATCCAGGTGTAGACAGGCAAGGCAGTGGGCTCTATCCCTCACCTTTCTCAGATGACAATATATTTACCATCCTACAAGTGTGTCTATCTTCAACCTGCGATATCTCCATTTAAGAACCCTTCACGATACGGTGCTACTAATTAATTGTGGACTGTATAGATTATATTAGTGTAACTGAATGAAGGGGGGGGGTAGGTTACACATGGATATATTCATCAAGGAAAAACACTTGTACATAATCTCTTCCACTTACCAAAAATTCTCTGGTGGTCACTTTATGTAGCTGGATCACTCATAACCTATCCAATTAAAAACAAACCAAACTGGCCAGTATCAGTCTGCTATAACTAGAAGGGTTACTTAACTGTGGGTGATTGATACTCCTTATTTCCTCCATTCACCATCTCATTTCGATGTCCTGCTACACCGACATGGTTCTCATTCCACAGGACGAGGTATCCATTGGTTTGTCCCAGTTTAGAAGGTGACTCAATGAACTTCTTTTTTCCTCGTCCCGGGAACGAGGTCTAACGTGTTCAACTCAGAGCAAGGCACTTATTTCATTTCACGCATTCTCTTAACTAAGCTTTTATTATCATTAATTACATTACAATTCACAAGACGATTTAATGTCTCAAAATTTATTATACACATTGGAGATCACTCCATTAAGATCTGAGACCGATAAAGTGATGATTAAACCAAGGGTAATTTTCCCGGGACACAGTCCATGGTGACTCGCCAGTCACCCGGTCCAACCCTTATTCACTCATTTTAACCACTTTAATTACGGTGGTCCCGTAAATCACGTTCCCTCACTCTCCACCAGGAAGTTACGACACTTCCTATTATGAAATGAGGCCTATATTAATCCTTAGGCCGCTGTGAATGCCAATTTCCTATTCCCATGCTTTCCCCAGCCTCCTAAAACTACATTCAAAACACTCCCGCCCTCCCCCATGCCCCAAGTCGACCTCTACCCCTGCACATCCGCGTATGCGCAAAGGGAACTTTTGGGTTCTATCCTGTTGTCAAATACATTTTGACTCAATATCGACACTTTAAAAACACCTATTAGGCACTATAGTTTCGGAAAATCAAAAAATTTCCACATGAATTTGAGATTTATTTTTTGTCTATTTTTCTTATAATTTTAAACCGGTGAACATCATTACAGTGGGGGGAGGAGTATAACATAGTAGGAGAGTCAAGAGGAGAGGCAGGGAAAAAATTTGCTTCGTCAGCGGTTGGGTCATCGGCCACAAAATGTCTTGTACCTGCGCTTTTATTAGTAATAAGTTTATCTGCCTATAACTTTTTATTCCAAAATGATAGCAGACATAAGATAAAATCATAATAAAGACGCCAAAATTAATAATATTTGGCATTTATAGGGGGGGGAAAAGGTGGCGGCGGCTCCCCAGCGTCTACTCAAATTCCCTGACCATAAAAGATAAAAATTACGTTCTCTCTTTGATACCTCTGGTCTTTTAAACTATAGAAAACGGTATAATATACAGGGGAAACAAATAAGAAATCACTAATGTTGCAAAGAAAAAGCCAAAAGTAGCATGATTTTTCGCGATTTTTTTGTCCATTTTTACGTAATCAGGTGAACGGGCGTTTACCCCAATATCTCGGAAGTAAGATTTTGGCTAATTTCTTATCGAAACACTATTATTAACGATTATATTGAAATGATTTTCACAGGGGATATAAAAAAAAAGTGTGATTACCTGGCGCAACTTTTGGAATATCTCAAATATTTTTTTATTTTGTGTGGGGATAAAAGGCAGATATTTTGGTGAATGTCAAAAGCGTACCAAATGTATTTTTTTTTCGGCATGAAGAAAAGGTGTATTACATTATTTCACGTCACCAGAATTTCGGGTTAGGCTTGTTTTATCAGTCTGGAGTGTCAGCAGAGCCACTGGCAGTGCCAGGACGTCGAGGGTGTCAGCAGAGCCACTGGCAGTGCCAGGACGTCGAGGGTGTCAGCAGAGCCACTGGCAGTGCCAGGACGTCGAGGGTGTCAGCAGAGCCACTGGCAGTGCCAGGACGTCGAGGGTGTCAGCAGAGCCACTGCCAGTGCCAGGACATGGCCCTCGTGCTGCCAAGTGTCATACTCAGTAAATATTTTTTCTCTCATTTGTTTCTTGGCCAATCTTACTGACTACTAGTCACATTTCATTAAATGCATGCTTCTGAAAGTACACTAAGAAGAAACAAAATCGGACGAAAAATATTTTTTTACATCCCACGTGTACCTTTACTGGCACCTTTGTAGGGTGGAGCTATATGAATGTTTTTATTGTGGAATTACTCCTGTTCCTAGACTACTCCATGGAATATTTACAGTAAGGCAAGTGATAATGGTTTCCTTTATTTCTTTAAAAATGTGGAGATGCAAGAGTGTGAGCCTCTGGCAATGTATGGCCATGCTGTACTCACCTAACCTAATTGTACTTACCTAATTGTGGTTGCAGGGGTCGAGACTGAGCTCCTGGCCCCACCTCTTCACTGACCAGTGAGCCTCTGGCAATGTATGGCCATGCTTTCAGTGAGCCTCTGGCATGTTATGGCCATGCTGTCAGTGGGGCCTCTGGCAGTGTATGGCCATGCTGTCAGTGGCATCTTTTTAAACAGAGTGGGACTAAGGTTAAACAGAAATTAAGATGTCAGCAGACTTGAAACTCGCCCATGAAAAACTCATTTGAAAATTTTAATTCTTTTTCCTGGAGTTTACCTGGAGAGAGTTTCCGGGGTCAACGCCCCGCGGCCCGGTCTGTGACCAGGCCTCCTGGTGGATCAGTAGCCTGATTTAACCAGCCCGTAAATGTTGGCTGCCGCAAACCAACGTACGAGCCACTCATTAAAACAGAATTGTATTATGAAATGCTGTAATCATAATACAGTTCTGTGTTCAGTGAAATCACTCATCAATCCAAAGTTTTAGATGTGGTTTTTGCCCAGGATTTTGCATAATAAAAATATTTGAATTTCTTTCAGTTTCATTGATAGCTCTCTGCTTCCTCTCTTTCCCCGGCCTCCATATGTTATATTCAGTTTGATGTCTGCGTTCGATTCCCACGAGGTAAAACATTGGGCGTGTTTCTTTACACCGGTTGTCTAATGTTCAACCATCAGTAAAATGGGAACCTGGAGTGGTGTGGGTCGCATCCTGGGACAAAATTGACCTAATTTGCGGAAATGCTCAGCATAACAACGCTTTTCATATATAGTATGTCATTTATGTCAGCTAGGACTGTATACCTTACAAATACTTGTAGTCAATAAAATATTATTATATTATTATTATTATTTAATTTAAATTTATTATAATTATTATTATTTTTAAAGTGAATTTGTTGATCACACCTCATGACTGACTGTGTAGGTACACTCAGTGTATGCAAGCGATTATTCTGGGTCTCAGTTTGCTGTTTCGACACGCACTGTTCATACCAGATCCTTATGCACAAATAACCTTATATGTAGGTTATTTGTGCTTTGTTCCACTCCTGATTGTATCAATTTCCCTTCCCCAGATCCTCATTATTATGATTTAATAAGTATTCCTATCGGGTCGGTTAAGCTTTTAATATCAGTGTTGGATATACGCAAATTAAGTTTATCCGAAGTCCGATTAACATCATGTTTGTAATTCTTGTTCTTGTTCTTGTCCAGACCAGAGCTTTGGTAAGATGGTAAGGAAGAAGGATGGTAAGGATAGAATTTTGGAAAAGGGTGGGAGGGGGGAGAGGTGGGAAATAAAAAGGTAATGGCCCAACCACTTTGGTGAAAATTAAAAAGTTAGTGAAATGATAAGATATTTTTTAAGGGTATAAGACTAACCCATCAAGTCACATAGATATAAAGATATATAAGTACATGACTCTGAATTGGTATTAATTATACAAGTTGAAATTTGGGCTTTTTTTTTTTTTTTTTTTTTTTTTTTTGCGATTGCACAACGGATATTTATGCGACAATGAAGGCAAAAATTTTTCTGGCCAGTTTAAAAAGAATTACTTGACAAATGCTTCTTACAGTGGTGTCCAGCCATAGTAATAGCATAATTTTTACATTAGAATTTTATATAAGATTTCTCCCAAATTTGGGGGCGATGATTTCCAGTATACATAGAAGAGTTCTGGTGTTACCCAATCTTCTTCATCAGGAGGTTGCTCAATAATCGGGTCATGGTAATCATCTTTATGAAATAAAACGACGACCCTCTGTGGGAGAGTCATTCTTTGAGTCCTGTGGGGAGGAGTATTGAGATATAATCCGGGTATTTTCCACTTGTATAGGATGTTCTCTATTCTGGCATGTATAGTTTTTTGCATTGTATAAAGTTGTTTATGGCAGTAAATATCTTGTTGTATTGTAAATCGGCCATTTTAACTCTGTCTCCCTCTGGACCGTAGGGAAAGCGAAGAGCTCTATCTGGACCCTTGAAACCGTAACATAATTGGTCTTTGTTGTTATGACATTGGGACACAAGGTATTCGAGTATAGGTCTTATTAACATTTATACAAAATGTTTTTTGACATGTGAGGGGCTTGAATTGAATCGAAAGAGACTGCTAAGAACCAGCTTTGGCTATGTTGACTTTTTAGTTACATGAGATGTTGAGTGGAGGCAGCCTTTCTATTTCATATCCAAAATCCGTATAGGGTTTCTAATGGCTACAGGTGTACCTCTAAAGGAGATACCCCCTTATCTTCAATTGTTGATGAAAACATCCTATCGTGCTAACAAGGACCTGCAGGATTAGACGTAATTCTCAATTTTTTTTCCCAATTAATGTTCGACGAAGTTCAAAAATCATTTTTTCTATGACTCTCTCATACTTGTATTTTCCTGTTACCAGGAGTTGATGAGACGACTTTAAATAACATCATCTGCAAACTGTGGTCGCAATTGTATCATTAAACTCTGGTTAGGAAGGGTCATTCACATAAATGTTGAACAGAAGTGGACTGAGACAAGAACCTTGGGGGACACCAGCTTTGGGAAAAAAGGGCCCTCTGTCGACCTGCCATGAAAGGTGGGAATGATTTTTCTTTGATTAAGAAATTATATATTAATCTGAGAAAAGTCCAGTTATGGTCGGGTAGGTCAATGAGTTTGTATAAAAGGGCCATCATGCCATAAGCAATCAAAAGCTTTATGAACATCTCTGGTGGCAATTAAGGCAAGATTGCCCTGATGTTTTAGACTTTGCACAGTATCGAAAATAACCTTTTTATTGCATGATTGGTACCTCTAAAGCCAAATTTTTTTTCAGTAAAAAAGTGATTTTAAAACTCCATATAGTAGTTCAATTTTTGTTGGAATGACTTTCTCAAGAACTTTTCCAGTGACTTCAAGTAAAGAAAATAGGTCTATAAATTCCCAGGTTGTGATGTCTTTATTGGCTTACCCAAAAAAGATCTCCTAGCAGTCTTAAAAACCATTTGGGAAAAAGTCCTGAGGCCAAGATGGCATTTAAAAATATTACCAAAGACTGTTTACAATTTCGGGTAGGAACTATTTTTTCATTGTTATTCCAAAAGAGGCCAGGGGGTCTATTTCACATTCGCCAATAACCTGACTCATCTCTAGTAAGTAATAGTCTAGTAAGCGGGGGTATCTCAAAGTGAAGTATCGATGGAAGGTAGTGGTTGTAGATCATCCAAGTTCTCATCTCTCCATTCATTTACCAACTGATAGTGGATTTATTGTTAAATTGACGACTGGTTTTTTGTTGGAGAGAATTTTCTCCCATACATCACCCATCAAATTACCCGGTCCTGTGGATCGTCCAAGTTTAATTTCAACATTTTATCATCCTCACAGTGAAGGTATGAACTAGGTATTAGGAAACCTTGTGCTTTGGCCCTAAAAGTTGCGGATCTTTCTCCAAAATTTTGCTGGTTCACGTTTTATACTGATTAGCTTGAAGGACTAGCAAATTTTCCATAAGTCCCGTTTGTGATGACTAATCAGTTAAATTAATTCTGCCCTTTAAACGGTTTCAGTGTAGCTCGTGGTTGTCGCGTTTGAAGATGCCTTCGACATTCTGCTTGATAATTTCTAAATTGTCTCTAATTTCTCTAGTAGGTTTATATTGTTGGTAAATCTTTTGGAAGCTAATTGACAAGTTGCATTAGTAGCTTCAATTATTCGATTATGCAGGGACCTGATTGCATCAAACAATTTTAGTGGAAGGTAGATTTTCCAATGACACAATTCATCGTCACCCAGAAATGCCCTGAAGGGGTTGTTTGCAACCCCTGAATGGGTTGCAATATATATAATGTAATTATGAAAAATGAATATAATGTATATAAATAATTATCACCTTTTCATATAATTTTTTTATTGCTTATATTTGCGATAATAGCTAAATCTAAATATATTGCTTATATTTATTAAATTTTACTCAGCTAAATTTTTGTGAGGTAGGATGAAAAATATTATGTGCTCAGTTCAAGTCTTGATTGCTAACTACTGTAATTTTCGCTGTGCTCGTTAGAACTGCCGGCTTCTCGTTGTTGCTGGGCACAAACCCACGGCTATCACGTGATCGAGGGGGTGTCCTCACCTTGCCTGAAGTATTCAGTCTGGGCTAGACTCTCTTGGTGGTTGGACGATTGTCTGTCCCATTATTCTTTTTAGTTTTGTAAACTCTGTTCACAGAAATTGTATAGACTTAGTGATTTTCGACGTTGTACTGATTGTGTGCACATAGGGCCTCGAAACATCTCAGGTCCTGAGCTGTAGCTTCTGACCTAATTTGTACTGGATCTGTGGGATTTTTCACCCGTCGGGATTTTTTTATGCTGAACTTAGATTCAGTAGTATGGGGGGTTTTTGTGACTTTTTTGGAGGATCTGCAGATGGTCCCTACTTAGTGTCGTTATATTTTTCTCCTTGTTTTCCCGATTCTGTGTCGCAGTTGCTTGTTATATTCCTATTGGGCTTAGCAATTCTTTTTATTGTTCAAGCAGTCGTCAAGAAGTTAGTTTATTTGAGGACTTTTGTCAGTCACTTGTTTAAGTCTAGTCAGTCTTGAGACATAGCGAACTACGTAGAGCACTTACACACAAAACACACAAACTTACTGTACATATTTGTAATATCTTATTAAATGTTAAAGTACCAGACGGTACATTACAAAGTGAATTAATTAATTTTAAGTGAATAATATTTCCCTTGATTAATTTAAATTTATTTAATTTTAAAATTTTTTAAACTAGTTAGTAGCCTACCAGTTGTAATCCCTGAAGCACTATTGAATCATACTGAATTCTAATGGATAATTGGACCAGGATACTGACTACTTTTTACAAAACCCCGTAACAGGCTGGATGCTAGAAGGACAGTCCTTTCTAGTATTCACTGGGAATTTCTAAGCTTTTTTAGAATCCGTTTTTTGTAACAGGGGTCAAATCCTAGGGTGTTAAGATTGGGTTTAGGAGGTACGGGATTCTAAATGGAGAAGTTTGTAGTTTTTTATAACAGGATATGGGCCCGATCCTACTTTCCACCAGGAGATATACGAAGTGAAAGATGTCACAGTCTCTGTTTGTCAGTACAAAATCTGGTGTCCCTGGATGAGGGTCCAATGTACGATTTAAAGAATGGCCTTGAAATGACAAGTTTCTAGCTGTCATGATATTAAATAGTTGTTTTCCTTTTAAGTCACCCAGTGGAATACCAGCTTCACAGTTGAAAAGGGGAGGGTGATGAGCATTAAAATCTCCTGCTAGAATTGTTGGAATATTTCTGCTTAATAATCCTATTAGAGGAATTGACCTATATATTGCTGTCTCGGGGAAAAATCCAGTTTCTAAACACTGTTGTCCATGAGACGTTGTCATTTCTATTGCAAGAATGTTATTTTCATCAACATGAATATTTTTAAATGTATAGCCTAATTTAACTAAGATGGGTACTCCACTAAAGGTCCTCTCGATTTCTCCACAGTAGAGTAACCACGTAATTTAATATGTTGATCAATTCTTGCAAGCTGTCTCGTTCAAGAGTATAACATCGGGATTGTAATTATGTAGTTCAACCTCAAGAGGTAACGGTATTAAAGAAATGTTGAACATTAAGTTGGAAAATTGTAATCCCCATTATTTCTTGCACTTCGCTCGTGTACTGCGGTCTGAACGCCTGCAAGTAATGTCATGTTTGGTATCCACACTATCCCTGTGACTCGTCAAGGGAGGAGTGAACTTCTGCGTAGTTGCTTGTGTATTAAAAATGCATCATCTTCACTAGAGGTGGTAATATTAACAGACTCATTAGAATCGTAGAGTCATCTTCAGAAAACATGAGGTATGATATTCCCAGTTACAGGAAGCAGAGGCTCGTGAGAGTAATGGGAGACTGTGGAGGCTCCAAGGGAAAATTAGGTAGGCAAGGTGAATTACCCTGGGAAAGTTCCTGTTCAACAGGATCAGCTTCAATAGCGGGAGAGTAGGCACCAATTTCTGGGGCATTGTTATGTTCAGGTGTTGACTTACGGTTGAGGGGAGTTGACAACCTGGGTATGCAAGGTGGCGATCCTGGCCAGGGATGACTTAGCTTATTTTTAGATGTAGAGTAGGGTACATACTTCTTGTTATGAGAAGGCTGGGTCATAATAGCCTTCACATTTTCTGGGATAGTGATGGGAGTGATCCCATTAGCCATTAACAGATCATTTAAAACCTGAGAGCAGAGTTGAATGTCACCACCTGCTATGTCTTTGGCCATCATATACATTAGTTGTGCTCTCGTCATATCCCCGGCTGTGGATACCTGAGACATGGGAGATGAGACTGAACCTTGTTGTTGCTTTGTGTATGTTGTAGGTGAGGGTTAGATTGGGGCGCTCCAAGAGGGGCAGAATTCCAAACATTGGAACCACTGTAGAGACCTGAGGAGTCCCACTTGATCCAGGCAGAGCTGGGAAGGAAGTTATGGGACAATCGTTGGCGGTGCCTGGGAGTGGTCTTCTTAGAAGTGGACAGTTCTTGGCTTCAATAATTTTCTGCATATTCCTTTTTCCTTTCAGGACAAATAGCAGAAACAGCATGATGTTTTCCATTGCAGAGGACACATTTGGGTGTATTTTTATTATTACAATCTCGATAAGAATGTTGGCCAGAGCAAATGCTACAAATCTGCCCTTGAGTACTGCATTTGTTGGTGTTATGACCAAAGGCATAACATTTAAAACATTGTGTCACGCTGACAAATCGTTCAAGAGAGATTTGGTCAGTGTACATCTGGTGCCAAAACATTTGAAGCCATTTTGACACACAAGTTTGGCCTCCTCAGGTGTCTCAAGTATTAACTTTAAGGTTACCTTGTTGTTGTTAGGTTTAGAGAATTTATGTGCTTTCGACAGCCCTAAAATCAGAATTCTTCTATAAAGTCCTCAACAATTTCATGCACTGTGCTATGTCTCATGAAACTGTTAATTCTTGCAACAAACACAGTCCTCTGAGCTTGATAGCTCTCAGGTGCAACTGGGTAACACCAAAGTCTTCAGTTTTTCAAGGACATTCATGCTTCAGCAGTTGAAGTAACTCTTCTTCCGAAGAGAGGAGAAGTACTGCTCCAGCGTGGGTTTGAAAAACATCCACTGGAGCAACAGTTGAGTTCGAGCAAATACGTACATGCTAGAATTTCTTTCATCGACATTTGATTTCCATCAATACGTAATCTTACTCGTA
Organism: Cherax quadricarinatus; assembly: GCF_026875155.1. Taxonomy (NCBI): domain Eukaryota; kingdom Metazoa; phylum Arthropoda; class Malacostraca; order Decapoda; family Parastacidae; genus Cherax; species Cherax quadricarinatus. The sequence continues at coordinate 10,106 of NW_026464450.1, forward strand.
TCCTCGCCATGATGTCTAGGAAGGAACATCTGCAGAGGAGTTTCTTAATAAAAAGGATCTTTCCTTAATGTTAATCTAACATCCTATTTCAGCTGACTTATGAAGGTCAGCCCCTAAGATAGCCTACCCTCGAGTGGTGAGGGGAAAGAGCCCAAGGCAAAGATCGGCCGGATTTTAAAAAACCACACGGCTACCGATGGTCAAAATGCCTTGTGTTAACTCGCCAAAGCGAAGTTGCCGAAAAAGAAGAAGATAGGAAAGTCAGAAGGATAGCAATGTATGTAGTATGTTAGTGTGTGGGCCAGTGTAGTTGTTTGTGTGAGGGGAGGATGGGGAAGGATGGGGGGATGGGGAAGAGAGGGGTGAACAAGCAAGCAAGTCACCTCCTTAACCTCTTGATGGATGGGCTCGAAGTGACTGCAAGCAAGTTCCTCTCAGCTCTGGATGAAGAACAACTCAGGATAAACCAAGAAAAAATCTCGAGAACAGTATATACCTTTCTTGACCAAGATACAAGAAATGTTTTATACATAAATAAGGATTTAAACCAAAATTAACGACAGCACAAAAATAAATACCAGTGAATCAATCAATCAATCCTTCCATAAATCAATTAGTTGATCAATCAATCATCCTTCTATCAGTCAATCCTTCCATCAATTCTTCAATCAATAAAGTGATCATAAATATATTTTTCCATCAATCAACTGATCAGTCAATAAATCCTTCCATCAATCAATCAATTGATCAATCAATAAATCCTTCCATCAATCAATCAATTGATCAATCAATAAATCCTTCCATCAATCAATCAATTGATCAATCAATAAATCCTTCCATCAATCAATCAATTGATCAATCAATAAATCCTTTCATCAATCAATCAATTGATCAATCAATAAAATCCTTCCATCAATAAAATCAATTGATCAGTCAATAAATCCTTCCATCAATCAATCAATTGATCAATCAATAAATCCTTTCATCAATCAATCAATTGATCAATCAATAAATCCTTCCATCAATCAATCAATTGATCAATCAATAAATCCTTCCATCAATCAATCAATTGATCAATCAATAAATCCTTCCATCAATCAATCAATTGATCACTCAATAAATCCTTCAATCAATCAGTTGATCAATCGATCAATAAATTCACCCATTAATTAATCGATTGATCAATCAGTCATCTAATCAATCAATCAGTCATCTAATAGAAAATAAATCCACTCATCAGTCAATCAACTGAAGAGTCAATGAGTCCATCTTTTTAATCAGTCGATCAGTCAGTTGATGAATGAATCAATCAGTCTGTCACTCGACCCAGCAATTAATCAATATAATTAATAGATAGATTAGTCAACCAATACAATTAATTGATCGATCGGTCAATCAGTAGATGTATTAATCGATCCAGCTATCAATCATAAAATAGATTAGTATAATTAATCTATCAAACAATTGATCAGTCAATCAATCAATCATTTAATCACTCAGCCAGTTAATCAATTGATCAACCAATGAATATACACAGAGGCGTGCATATCCCAGTGTATATACATTGAGAGGTGTGTATATTCCAGTGCATATACACTGAGAGGTGTGTATATTCCAATGTATATACACTGAGAAGTATGTATATCCCAGCGTATATACACTGAGAAGTGTGTATATCCCAGTGTATATACACTGAGAGGTGTGTGTATATATCGCAGTATATACGCATACTATGCGTTGTGTACGTTTGGTAGTGTAGTCTGACTGGTATGGTATAATAGCAGGCTTGGAGGCCAGCTGTGACTTTATTGAGACACTAAAGTACACAAACCATACCACGGGTGGGGATAGAACCCGCGATCAGAGAGTCTCAAAACTCGTGTCATTACGATTTCGTGAGTCACTGAAGTACACAGTTTGGTTGCTAACCCCACGCCAGGTCTAGGTCATGCCTAGGCCAGACCTAGTCAATCGTAGCTCGATCCCTCGGTCGCTAGCGCACTCAGCTCGCACACTGAGGTCCGGAGTTCGAATCCACGGTACGGCTGGAAAACATTAGGACGGTTTTCCTTAAGACATTCTGCTGTCCCTGTTCACCCATCAGTATAAAATGGGTACCTGGGTGTTAGTGGACTGGTGTGAGTCGCATTCCCCGGGACAAAACTGACCTAATGTGTCCGAAATGCTTAGCATAACAAGCGGCTTTCTATATAGTAGTATGTCATTGATGTCAGCTAGGACTGTATACCTTGTACATGTACTTGTAGAAATAAAGATATTTTTATTACTATATTATTATTATTATTATATTATTATTATTATTATTATTATTATTATTATTATTTACATTATTATTATAATTATTACTAATATTATTTGAGAGCGTGAGAGAACGGTATGTTGGGCTTGTCTTGCGTCTAACTAGTTATAAGATAAGATAAGATAGGATTTCTTCAGACCTATGCAACACAATTGCCATCAAAGATTTGTTAAGTTATACCATGAATTAAGGAAAGATCAAAGAAAATGTGATAGTAATTATGGGCAACGTAGATTATAGGGGGAAAATAAACATAATATTAGTAGACAAGGAAATTCACTTGCCTCTGAAGGAACTGACACAGATTGTTATCCAACAATAACAGTCAAATCAACTGAAAGACAAGAAAGTGTTGCCACAAAACATGATCGGTTGTTGGCAGTAACTTAGAATGGAAGTGACGTGTCTGACAGGGCTGCTGCTGTCATTGTTCAGTATGCACTTGAAGACAACGTGTATAGAAACTGGAAAATATTTTAATTTTCCGAAGCTATAGTGCCTAATAGGTGTTTAATGTGTCGATATGGGTCAAAAATGTATTTGAAAATAGGATAGAACCAAGGGTTCCCTTTGCGTCTGCGCGGATGTGGGGGGGGGACAGGTCGACTCGGGGCATGGAAGAGGCGGGAGTGTTTTGAATGTAGTGAGGAGGCTGTGAAAACATGGGACCAGGAAATTGGCGTTCACGGTGGCCTGAGGATTAATATAGGCCTCACTTCATAATAGGAAGTGTCGTAACTGTTCCTGGTGAAGAGTGATGGAACGTGATTTATGGGACCACCGTAATAAAGTGGTAAAATTAGTGAATAAGGGGAACCGGGTGTGACTGGTGTGCGGCCCATTGTGTGTGTCCAGGGGACATACCCGTGGTTTAATCATCACTCATCGGTCTCAGATCTTAATGGGTGGCCTCTAATGTGTAAATAATTATGAGACATTAAATCGTCTTGTGAATCGTAATGTAATCAATGATAATAACACTGAGTTAAGAGGATGCGTGAAGTGAAATACGTCGCCTTGCTCCGAGTGAACACGTTAGACCTCGTGTTTTCCCCTCCAGAGGATAGTGAAGTTTTTATGGAGTCAAGACTTCTAAACCGGGACAAACCAATGGATACCTCATCCTGTTGGAATAAGAACAGTGTCGGGTAGCAGGACATCGAAATGAGATGTGAATGGAGGAAATAAGGAGCATCAATCACCCACAGTTAAGTAACCTTTCTAGTTATAGCAGACTGATACTGGCCAGTTAGGTATGTTGTAATTGAATAGGTTATGAGTGATCCAGCTACATCAAGTACCACCAGAGAATATCTTGTAAGTGGTGAGATTATGTACAAGTGTTTTTCCTTGATGTTATATCCATGTGTAACCTACCCTTCCCCCTTCATTCATTACACTAATATAATCTATACAGTCCACAATTAATTAGTAGCGCCGTACTTGTGGGTACTATCCAATTTATACTGGTCTCGGATAGATATGGATAAGATTGTGAGGTCGAAGGCCCACCTGCAGTGACCAGGGGTGGTGAAGTTTTCTCATATCTCTACACGGGTGACTACGGTAAACAATATAGTGTTGTCCCCAATGAGATTACTTGTATGTATATAATGTTGAGGTACATACAGTAATCACCCCTAAAAAAATTTCCATATCTGCCCGCTGGTCCTTCCTGAACCGGATGCAATCAGTGAAAAAATTAATTGATATAATTACTTAATAATTAAGTGACTGAAGGAAGTGGGTATAGGGTACATAAATTTAATCGATCGTGTGATGGATGATAATTAGCCCAGTTAATTGCTAGCACAGTGTGGCTAGGATTTATACAAGAGTAAAGTGCAAGAATTACTCTTATAAGGCGCCTACTTAAGTCGTATAATCAGTGATTAATAATTCTCTAACCATGACTGGATCTGATGGAGTTAATGTGGCTGACAAGTCCGTAATTTTAGAGTAATGAAAGCATCATTCGG
>NW_026464451.1:0-14706 GCF_026875155.1 Cherax quadricarinatus
ATCATCTCCGTAAGCATGCGAGTTGTGAAAGTCAACTAAAATGCCAGGAGCAATGGGCTAGTAACCCCTTTTCCCGTATAACATACTAAAAGAAAAAGAAGAAATCGATCAAAGTGGGATGTGTGAATGTGCGTGAATGTAGTGCGAATTATAAAAAAAGACGACTGTGGATGTTATGAACGAAAAGAAGCTGGATGTCCTGGCTCTAAGTGAAACAGAGTTGCAGGGGATAGGAGAGTTTCAGTAGAGAGAAATAAATGGGATTAGGCCAGAGGTTTCTAATAGAGTTAAAGCTAAGGAAGGAGTAGCAATAATGTTGAAGGATAAGTTATGGCAGGAACAAAGGGAATATAAATGTATAAATTCAAGGATTATGTTGACTAAAATAAGGGTTGGATATGAAAAGTGGGTTATAGTAAGTGTGCATGCACCTGAAGAAGATAGAAGTGTAGAGGAGAAAGATTTTGGGAAATGGTGAGTGAGTGCGTTGGGAGTTTTAAATCAAGTGAGAAAGTACTTTAATTCAACTATATGCAGAAAGAGGTTTGGTAATGAGTAATACATATTTTATGAAAAAGAGGATAAATTAGTGTACAAGGTACAATATAGCACGTAATGAAAGTAGTTAGTTTATGCATTGGCAGATAAAAGGTTGATGGGTAGGCTCCAGAATGTGCATGTTTACAGAGGGGCAACGGATATATCGGATCATTATTTAATTGTAGCTACAGTTAGAGTAAGAGGTAGATAGGACAAAAGGAAATGGGCAACAGCAAGTAAGAGAGAGGTAAAAGTTTATTAACTCAGGGAGGAGGAAGTTAGGGTGAGATATTAGAGGGATGGAATGTGGGGCAGAAGTCTGTGGCTATAGGAGGGTGGGTGCAGGAGGAAAGAGGAGTGATTATGGAATGATGAAGTAAAGGGTGTGATAAAAGAGAAAAAGGTACCTTATGAGAAGTTTTTACAAAGCAGAAGTGATACATGAAGGGCAGATTATATGGAGAGTACAAGAAAGTTGAAGAGAGTAGTGAGAGAGTGCAAAAGGAGAACAAATGATAGAGTGGGAGAGGCGCTGTCAACAAATTTTGCTGAGAATAAGAAAAAAAATTAAGTGAGATAAACAGGTTAAGAAAGCCTAGGAATGAATGGATTTGTCAGTTAAAAAGAGAGTAGGGGAGTTAGTAGATAGGGAACTGGAGGTATTGGGTAGATTGCGGTAATATTTTAAGGAACTTTTAAATGTTGACGAAGAACGGGAAGCAGGAATTTCATGCACTGGCCAGGGAGGTATAACATCTTTTAGGAGTGAAGAAGAGCAGGATGTGACTGTGTGGGAGGTGTGTGGGCATTACGTAGAATGAAAGGGGGTAAAGCAGCTTTATCTGACGCGATCATGACAGAAATGTTAAAAGCAGGGAGGATATGGTTTTGGAGTGGTTGGTAATTTTGTTTAATAAATGTATGAAAAGGGGAAGGTACCTAGGGATTGCCAGAGAGCATGTATAGTTCCTTTATATAATGGGAAGGTGGACAAAAGAGACTGTAAAAAATACAAGGGAATAAGTTTACTGAGTATGCCAGGTAAAGTGTATGGTAGGGTTATTATTACTGAAAGAATTGGAGGTAAGACAGAGGGCAGGACTGCAGATGAACAATGAGTCTTTAGAATGGGTAGAGGATGTGTAGATCAAGTGTGTACATTGAATCATATGTGTGATCAATATTTAGATAAAGGTAAGGAAGTTTTTATTGCATTTATGGATTTAGAAAAGGCATATGATAGAGTGGATTGGGGAGCAATGTGGCAGATGTTGCAAAGTGTATGGAATAGGAGGTAAGTTACTAAATGCTGTAAAGAGTTTTTATGAGGGTAGTGAGACTCAGGTTAGTGCATGTAGGAGGGAGGGAGATTATTTCCCAGAAAAGTAGGACTTAGACAGAGATGTGTAATGTCATCAAGCTTGTTTAACATATTTATAGAAGGGATTGTAAAAGAAGAAAATGCTAAGGTGTTGGGGAGAGGGAACTTTCACGGCTCACATAAGTACGATAAAGCACCTAAATTCCTGAGGACGGTTGAAGTCTCTTGATTTGTATTCCCTGGAACCCAGGCCAGAAAGATACATGATAATACACAAGTGGAAAATCCTAGAGGGATGAGTACCAAAACTGCATATGAAAATCACTCCCAATGAAAGCAAAAGACTCGGCAGGAGATGCAACATTCCCCAAATGAAAAGCAGTGGCGCTGTGAGTACGCTGAAAGACAACGCAATCGGTTTCAGGGGCCCAAGACTGTTCAACTGCCTCCCAGGAAACTTAAGGTGGATTACCAATAGACCCCTGGCTGTCTTCAAGAAGGTGCTTTACAGGCATCTAAAGTCAGTACCTGACCAGCCTGGCTGTGATTCGTACGTCGGTTTGCGTTCGGCCAGCAGTAACAGCCTGGTTGATCAGACCCTGATCCACCACGAGGCTTGGTCTCAGACCGGGCGGGGGCAGTGACCCCCGAAACCCTCTCCAGGTATAAATTATATATATGTATATATATATTATATATATATATATATATATATATATATATATATATATATATTATATATTATATATATATATATATATATATATATATATTATATATATATATATATGTCGTGCCGAATAGGCAGAACTTGCGATCTTGGCTTAAATAGCAACGCTCATCTTGCATATAGGACAAGTGAAAATTTGTGTATGCAATAATTTCGCCAAAATCATTGTGAACCTAACGAAAAAAATATATTTCACTGTGTTTGTTTAGTATTAAATTATTGTAAAAAAATCTAAAATATATTTAGTTGGGTTAGGCTAAAATAAATTGCACTTGTTATAATAAGGTTAGGTAAGTTTTCTAAGTTCCTTTTGGTGCAAAATTATAAATTTTTACATCAACATTAATGAAAAAAATATATCTTTAAACGTATAAGAGAAAATTTTAGAAATGACTTAATTTTAAATGAGTTCTTGCTAATTGACCAGTTTTACATATTCGGCACGACATATATATATATATATATATATATATATATATATATATATATATATATATATATATGCAAAACAACCACTCTGAAAGAATAGAGAAATTCCAAGCGCTTTCGTGACTACTCACATTATCAAGGAACTATGAAAGTAAAGCATCCAAGGAAGCTATATAAGGGGTCTGGTCGGCACCTCACTATCAGATCCCACAACGGTTTAAACACGTGACGCGCGGCGAGCCAACTTGGAAAGGTCCTTGGCACAACTCACCCCACAAACTATTCTACCAAGAAATAAGAAATTTTAAAGATTATTTGTCCAGTGTATTATTAAATTCTTCCCAAATTCTATTAATTATAAATGGATCTAATTTTTATAAACCAAAGGAAATATTCATATTATTGTCAAAACTGCTTTTTATGAAACAAGATTCAATTATATTCCTGTCGACCATGGACTTGCTTGATACTACTTTCTCAACTTTTTGAAAATCAATTGGATGGTTAAAATCTCTTAAATGAATAAATAGAGCATTGGAATCTTGTCCAGTTCTAATGCTATATTTATGTTGTTTTAATCTTAGTTCGAGATTTTTACCAGTTTGACCGTAATAAACTTTATCGCAAATTTTACAAGGAATCTTATAGACACATCCATCAGCATTTTGGGGGGAATTCTTTATCAAAAGTTTTTTACTGTATCGAGATTTTTGAATACAACTTTAATATTAAAAGTCTTAAGAAGAGAAGGCATATCAACCAAGTTTTCATGGTAAGGGAGAACCAACATATTTTTATTTGAATAAGGCTGGTTGTCCCTTTTTGGATTGTAAAAAGTATTTCTGGCAACTTTAAAGATTTATCAATTACATTTCTTGGGTATTTTAAATCATTACCTATTTCATAAATTTTGGATATTTCCTCATCTATGAACTCAGGACTACAAATTCGTAAAGCTCTCAGAAACATTGATGAGAAAACAGACAGTTTGACTCTATCTTGATGCGAGGAATAATAGTGGACATAGGAACAGTTATTAGTAGGTTTTCTGTAAATTTTAAATTTGAATTCATTATTACCCTTAATAATTAAAACATCTAGAAAAGGCAATGAGTTATTTTCTTCAAACTCAACAGTAAAGTTTATTGAATGGGCTAAGCTATTTAATTTTCCAAGGAAATGGTGTATATCTACATTTTTGGGCATAAGACACAAAATATCATCAACATATCTGAACCATTTAGCTCTATTAGGGAGGATTGTGTTAAGTAACCTTGTTTCAAAAAATTCCATGTATAGGTTACTAAGAACAGGTGAAAGAGGATTTCCCATTGCCATACCAAACTTCTGAGTGTAAAATTTATCATTAAATACAAATTTTGCATCAACAATGCAAAGTTTAATAAGTTTAATGATAGTAGGAACTGGCAATGGTAAATCATAGTTAACGAGTTCTTCAGATAAGAAACTTAATAAATCATCAACAGGAACTTTCGTAAACAAGGAAGTAACATCAAAACTAACCATGTTAAAATCATTTAGGTCAGTCAAGGAGCTTAATTTATCAACCAAGTCTATGTTGTTTTTAACATTAAAGTTAGAAATTTTGCCAACAATAGGGCTCAAAATATCAACAAGCCATTTGGATAATTTATATGAAACTGACCCTATGGAGCTAATAATTGGTCTGACTGGATTCCCTGGTTTGTGTGTTTTTATTAGTCCATACATGTAAGGCAAAGATGGATTAGTGGAAGTAAATTGTTTGACTAATTCATCTTTGCCTTTCAAATTTATGAAATAGGTAATGATTTAAAATACCCAAGAAATGTAATTGATAAATCTTTTAAAGTTGCCAGAAATACTTTTTACAATCCAAAAAGGGACAACCAGCCTTATTCAAATAAAAATATGTTGGTTCTCCCTTACCATGAAAACTTGGTTGATATGCCTTCTCTTCTTAAGACTTTTAATATTAAAGTTGTATTCAAAAATCTCGATACAGTAAAAAAACTTTTGATAAAGAATTCCCCCCAAAATGCTGATGGATGTGTCTATAAGATTCCTTGTAAAATTTGCGATAAAGTTTATTACGGTCAAACTGGTAAAAATCTCGAACTAAGATTAAAACAACATAAATATAGCATTAGAACTGGACAAGATTCCAATGCTCTATTTATTCATTTAAGAGATTTTAACCATCCAATTGATTTTCAAAAAGTTGAGAAAGTAGTATCAAGCAAGTCCATGGTCGACAGGAATATAATTGAATCTTGTTTCATAAAAAGCAGTTTTGACAATAATATGAATATTTCCTTTGGTTTATATAAATTAGATCCATTTATAATTAATAGAATTTGGGAAGAATTTAATAATACACTGGACAAATAATCTTTTAAAATTTCTTATTTCTTGGGTAGAATAGTTTGTGGGGTGAGTTGTGCCAAGGACCTTTCCAAGTTGGCTCGCCGCGCGTCACGTGTTTAAACCGTTGTGGGATCTGATAGTGAGGTGCCGACCAGACCCCTTATATAGCTTCCTTGGATGCTTTACTTTCATAGTTCCTTGATAATGTGAGTAGTCACGAAAGCGCTTGGAATTTCTCTATTCTTTCAGAGTGGTTGTTTTGCATATTCTGAAATCACCTGCTTACTGTGATCTTATTGCATATATATATATATATATATATATATATATATATATATATATATATATATATATATATATATATATATATATATATATATTAAAGACTATTTTTTAGAGTTTTCGATGTTTTTCACCGTCCTGTTTGTAGTTGTGAAAGACAAGGGCACGTGAAGTCTTTTTCCCATGGACCAAGTTTGCGATTGACTAACAAGAGCAAATTGAGGGATTTCTTCCCTAAATCTAGACGAGAGGGAAGGATGGACGGCGATTGTGCTGAGACGCCTAAGCCAAGGGATTTTTGCTTAAACTTTGCCTGAGTGGCTTTGATGGATGGAAGAAAACGAAAATTCTGGGTGGACGGAAGAAAGAGAATAATCTTTGACGAACGGAAGGAAGTTATGGATCCTCAATGAATGGAAGGAACGGGAGATATATATCGATGGAGGGAAGGATTGGGGAAATCCTTGATGGAGGAAGGAAGGAAAAGGAGATTCCTTGATGGAGGTATGAAGGGGAGAATCCTTGATAGATGTTGGAAGGGGAGAATCCGTGTTAGAGGAAGGAAGGAAGGGGAGAATCCAAAGGAACTGGTGAATTCTTCGTGGATGGAAGGAATTGAGGCTTTCTAGATATACGGAAGAATGTGTAGGATATGTGTAGTATCCATGATGGTTGGAAAGATTTTGTAGATCCTCAATAGAAGGAAGAAAATGAGTGATCCTGGATTGGCAAAAGGAAATGAGGGACGTGACTTAAGCTGGCTGAATGTTAAGTGAAGAGGTGAGCTTAGGAAAGCAGAAGGGATGAGGAGGAGGAAGAGAAAGAGAAGTGATATGGGGAGGAGATAAAAGGAGTAGGAGAGGTAAGAGAGGTGGAGGTTAGAAAGAGTGGTGTGAAGAGGCGTAAGAGAAGATAATGTTAGAAAAAGCATTACCAAAGCATTACCCTGCCAACACTACCACACCATTACCCTGCCAACACTACCACACCATTACCCTGCCAACACTACCACACCATTACCCTGTCAACACTACCACACCATTACCCTGCCAACATTACCACACCATTACCCTGCCAACACTACCACACCATTACCCTGCCAACATTACCACACCATTACCCTGTCAACACCACCACATCATTACCCTGCTAATACTACCACATCATTCTGTTAACACTACCAGATCATTACCGTAACAACACTACCACACCATTACCCTGCCAACGCTACCACACCATTACCCTGCCAACACTACCACACCATTACCCTGCCAACACTATCACACCATTACCCTGCCAACACTACCACACCATTACCCTGCCAACACTACCACACCATTACCCTGCCAACACTACCACACCATTACCCTGTCAACACCACCACATCATTACCCTGCTAATACTACCACATCATTCTGTTAATACTACCAGATCATTACCGTAACAGCACTACCTAACCATTTCCCTGCAAACACTACAAGACCATTGCCCTACCAATACTACCAGACAATTACCCTACCAATACTACCAGACTCTTACCCTGCAACTACTGCCAGAACATTGCCCTACCAACATAACCAGATCATTACTCTCCAAACACAACCAGACCATTATACTACCAATACTACCAGACCATTACCCTGCCAGCACTCCCAGACCATTACCCTGCCAATAATACCAGACTTTTGCCCTGCAAATACTACCAGACCATTACCCTACCAACACTATGAGACCATTGCCCTCTCAATACAACCAAATTGTTACCCTGCCAACGCTAGACCATTACCCTGCTAACATTACTAGATTATTAAACAACAGCCATTACCTGACCAGCACTTTGCCACCACACTAAACCATAATACCACCTGTAATAGTCTACCTTTACTTACCAAGTACTTCCTGATCTTCACCCTGCCAACACTGCCAACACTGCCAACCAGACCCCTCACCCTGCCAACACTACCAACCTGACCCCTCACTCTGCCAACACTACCAACCAGACCCTCACCCTGCCAGCGCTACCAACCATACCCTCACCCTGCCAACACTACCAACCAGACCCCTCACCCTGCCAACACTACCAACTCTACCAGTCAGACCTTAAGTCTGCCAACACTACCAACTAAACCTTCACCCTGCCAACACTACCAACCAGACCTATATTCTGCCAACACTACCAACCAGACCTGCACTCTGCCAGCACTACCAACCCGACCCTCACCCTGCCAACACTACCAACTCTACCAGTCAGACCTTAAGTCTGCCAACACTACCAACTAAACCTTCACCCTGCCAACACTGCCAACCAGACCTTCACTCTGCCAACACTACCAACCTGACCTTCACTCTGCCAACACTACCAACCAGACCTTCACCCTGCCAAAACTCTACCAACCAGATCTTCACTCTACCAACACTACCAACCATACCTTTACTCTACCAAAGATACCAACCAAACCTTCACCCTGCCAGCTACACCAACCAGCGCTCGGACCATCACTCTGCCAGGTCATCACACCGCCAACCTTCAAATATTCACTCAATCACCACTTGATTTTATCACTGCTAACTCTGGCCATTTCATTGCCAACACACAAATCACTTTCTTCACACTTCCAACCATACCATAACAAGGCCAGCATTAGGATCATCACTCTGCTAACAACACCAACCAAACCATCACTCTGCTAACAACACCAACCAAACCATCACTCTGCCAACACTCAGATCATTACTCAGTCAACACTGATCATCACTGCCAACACTCACATCGTTATAGAGACAGGATGTTCCAGAGACGGGACACAGCAACAAAGGGTTGCAATTGGAAGTTGAAGACACAGATGAGTCACAGGGATGTTAGGAAGTGTTTCTTCAGTCATAGAGTTGTCAGGAAGTGGAATAGTCTGGAAAGTGAGGTAGTGGAGGCTGGTACTATACACAGCATTAAGAAGAGGTATGATAAAGCTCATGGAGCAGGGAGAGAGTGGATTAGTGGCGACCAGTGAAGAGGCGGGGCCAAGAGCTATGACTCGACCCCTGCAACCACAATTAGATGAATACAATTAGGTGAGTACAGGCGGGGCCAGAAGTTGCGGATCGACCCCTCAACCACATATAGGTGAGTACAGCCAACATTCTCCTACCATCACTTCTTCGAGTAATTGACTAATACTGCGTAAAATTGCCCTCCAAGGCCTTGACTGTTTCTGAGAGTTGTATACAGTTAACTGTATGGCGATGGGTAGCTACGTAACCATACAGGAGTTGCTATCGAAAATGGAAGAAACAATTTATCACACTTGATTGAGGATATCCCAAAGTATTTAATGCTTGTAAGATAAGGCATAACGCTTGGAAAATAATGTTTCTCTAATGAGAATGCTATTATTTGATTGAGGAGACCATGTATCACATTGTGAACGCTGTGCAATATGTTGGTGGGACGCGCCTGCAACCAAGGGACGAGGTAGGAGTCTTGGATGGTTTCCCTTGGAAACGTTTGGCCCTCCCCTTCCCCCGTGGGAATTATCAGAAATAACAAGAATATTCAGTGAGGTTAAACATACACATGAACTTCTAAATAAGAGAATTCATCGCGCGTAATGTTAGACTAGACAACAGCATTTCCTTGGTGACACAGACACGAGAAGTGATGATAAACAAATAGCCAAACTTCGCTCTTCATTTTTTGTTTCATGAGTTACGGCGCAGGTTCATTGTCTACACTAATTTATATAAGGCTGCTCAAACTGTAACCCTGGGTCAAAAACCCTTTTTTTGGGAAAATTTCCCCCCGTACAGTTTTAGATCCTTTAAATGCCCTAAATGAATAAATTCTCTTGGGTAAAAAAATGGCAATTACATGAAATCAAAAAAGGAGATATTCTTTTATTGGCTTTATTTTATCAATTTAAAAATTTGGTCCAGAAGGAAAAAGGCCCGAAAAAGAGACATAGTTTTAAAGGTGCTGAACAACAAACTTACATAGTTTCTTTCGGGATAGGAATAAGATTAGGAAAAATATATATCCACTAAATGTCCCCTCGATGTTACTCAATTGTGCGCTTTCAGATCACACAGAGGTCCGGGGGTTGATCCTAAGTAAGGGGGGAAAATTTTTGACGGTTCCAAAACCATATTTCCCTACCAGTAAAATGGATGTTCGTCGGTGTGTGGGTCCATACTATGGAAAAAATTAACCTCGTATTTCGAAATGCTCTGCAAAATAACCCCTAAAGGGAAGGTCCCTTGATGTGGTGAGGGGCTCTTGATCTGGGAAAATTTGGTTCTGTGCTCCTTTCCCCTGAATTAAGCCTGTACGTTCCACATCCCCCCCAAAACAGGGTAGATCCTACGGGTTTTAGCGTTTCCCCTTTTGGAGAAATAACTGCATAAAAAGCGGTTTTCAAATTTTTGTATTCATTGATGTCAACTAGGGTTATCTTGTACTGTCTGGTAAAATAAGTTATTATTTTTTTTTTTTTTTTTAAATTTTTTATATTATTAATAATTTTTTATTATTTTTATTATTATTTTTATTTTTTAATTATATTTTTTATTATTTTTTTAAAATAAATTAAAAATGTGTAATTTTTAACACTTATTTACTCTCTCTTTAAACAAAAAAAAATTCAAAAAAACTTTCCAATGAAAAATTTATACAGGAAAAAAGAAAAAAGTTATGGAAAGTAAAAGTCACTGTTTAAAACAAGTTCCTGAGAAAAAGAAAACTGGGGTTTTCTTAAACATGAAAACGAGGAACTTGATAAAACCATTATAAATCACTACAAAAGGGTTCGATCGGTTATAGGAAAAAGTAAACGTGATCCCTTTACAAAGTTTAAGAGTTCTCCCTAAGTTGCGACAAATCAGCAAACATCGTTGTGGGAAAACGATGGCTCGATAATTGATTTTTGAAAGCATCGTAAAAGAAATAATTTAAACCCCCGAATTTCAGCACGGATTACAAAAGGGCGTTTCGTTTTAAAAAAATTTACTAACATTTTTTTTAAGGTATTTTAAAAGAATCGTGATTATTCCCCAACCTATGCTTACGGCGTACACGTCAGTTGAGAGGGGAGACGGAATGCACAAGGCTTTTTCCCCTCCCTACCTGAACCCGGGACACCACTCTTCGCAAAAAAAAATAAATGACCAAATTTTTTAAAAGGGGTGGCCCGGTAAGCCAGCGGAAGGCCTGGGGTCAGTGACCAAAACTCCAAAGGCGGGTCATCATCTACTAAGCCCCGGTCGGGAAACATTTGTCCTGTTCCGACGAACCTTACCAAACCCTAACCTAACCAAACCTTGCATCTTCAGTAAAATCCTTCGTGAGTTCTGCGCAGAAAAATGTGAAGAAAGTAGCGGGGGGGAAGGGAAAATTTACTTGCATCGAGGCACTGTTGTCCAAAACAACGTAAATTTGTTAATCGGGAGAAATAGAATAAGTCAGGGTTGGATACTTGTTTTTCACAGACACATATACAAACAAGGTGAGGATACTAAATAGGGAATAACAGTTCGTGCTGAAAAATGTGGGTTTACCGAGGCAAAAAAATTGGCCATTAGATTTTTTTGTTATGAGGACAACAGTGGGCTGCGAATGATTAAATAGGATGAGGGTGTATCAGCAAAGTGGTAATGAATTCACTAAAGACCCGAAGCCGTTTCCAACCAGGAAAAAAAAATAAATGGTATTTTGGCTTACTTTCGCAAACTGAATGTGAAAAATATTGAATATTTCCCGGTTTAAAAATTTAATGTAATCAACAAAACAAATTTTTTTTTGGGTTTATATCAAGAAATAAAAAAGGGAAGCCCTAGGGTTCTTCAGTTTTCATTTTTTTGGGAAAAGCCTCGATTAGAAAAGGGAAAGCCAGTTTGGGTCCACATAAAAGACTGAACAAAAAAACCCCGGAAAATTATAGAGACGGTGACGAAGTGTCACTAGTGTCAAAAAATTTTAAAAAAATTAGGCAAAGGGCATGAATTCCAGTACTAAAAGATGTAGAATAAGGGAAAAATTTAAACTGTACAATGACAAGAATCTTTAAATAAAGGAGATAAAAATAATTATAAAAAAATTTATTTTTGGAAAGGATGTAGAAAATTATTTGTTTGGCAATAAGTTAAAAATGAATGGACCAAAACCCCAAATAAGTTAAATTGAGCGGAACTTTGGGAACTTTAAATTAGGTTTAAGGTTAATGTTTGGGTATTTGAGTGTAAAATTAGACCTACAGCGGCTGAAAATTGCCTCCTGCGTGCTCCACCTTTTTGTTTCATTATATCTGAAGTGATTAAAAGGGCAGTTTGGGGCCAACAAAAAACGTTTTCCCAAATTGCATATGAAGCACTCTGCAGTCCAACGTTTGGATGACTGTCGACCCTTAGGCTTTAGCGCTTGCTTGTGATTATAATAATTAAAAATTTATAGCAACTTTTGGGTTCTCAACCGCATAATAAATTCGTAGTTTCAGTACTAGCTGGCAGTTAAAAAAACCAACCGTCAAGACAAGTCTTATGCTCGGAAAAAAAAACAAATATTTTTTGTCTTTGATCCTCGGGGGCACGAATGATTGAAGTACTATAAGCAAACTTCTCAAAAAATGTAACGTTGTCATTTCTGACTATTAGCACGGAAGGTTATTAGATGTACCCAAAAAAAAATTTTTGTTTCTATTGTAAGTTTTTTACTTATTAAATCTTGGGTTTTTTTATGTACCCATGTTTCTTTAAAAATTAAGTTAAACACTGATAAACATACGCTAGCAAGGGTTTAAAATAAACTCTTTTTCTTAAACGATGTCTGGAAATATTAAAATCCTTTAACAAAATTTATCTTTCATTTGTTTACAGAAGGCCACCCAACTAAAGAAAATAATCCACATAATAAGGTTTGTTCAACTCCATTACAAAAATGAGCCCCTTCGACCCCATCTTTGCCCCCCCCTGTCCCTGTCCTAGTTGCGGCTGTTCTTCGTCTTTCCCAGGAGCCCCACTAGCATGATGAAGTTGTGTCACATTGTGGATCATTATGGAGTTAGCAATGTTAAATAGGGATTTTCCCGTATGGTGGGAGGCGCCGTTATCACAACTGGAAAAGCAATATTGACTTTAGGTAAAAATTTATATTATTCACTTTTTCAATTTAAATTACCCGCTAATGAGCCTAGGAAAATGCTAAATTTTTAAAAACATCTTAATTTCTCTTTAGAAGCCCTCAAAATACTTTTGAAAAAATATTAATTGACTATCATTTTTTCAGTTTTTCGAAAAAATTTAATAGATTTTGAATTTTTGGTAAAAGATTTTTGGAAAAATTTAAAAAATTAAAAAACTTTAAAAAAAAAAGTCACGTTTATAAATGCTGTGAGTAGCCCCCAAAAAAATAATAAATCAAAATTTAAACTTGAAAGGTCATACGCCTGAAAGGGATGTGTGCTAAAGAAATAATTTGCAGAGGGCAAGAAATGTGCAAGAGGTAAGGTTTAAAGGGGTACGCAGAATAATAGGAAAAAATTAAAAAAAGTTTTGTGCAAAAAGTTTTTTTGTTAAAAAGCAAAGAGGGAAAATTTCAACAAAGGTGGGACTTTCAACGAGGGGACAGCAGAGTAGGTCCCTTAGGGGGTTTAAGACGGGGAAGTGAATTTGAAAGCCTGTTGATAGACAGGGAAAACTTCAAGGGATGGTGAAGGACAACGAACTTTACAATCCCGATGATTGAACGCGACAAGCATTTTTCTGTAAATGAATGGGCAGAGAACCGAATGTTGTTATTGGGCACTTGCAACTCTTTGGGTTCTTTATTGGGAAACGTTCGCCACCCTGGCTTCATCAGCCCCCAAAAAGGGGAAACTTGAAGAACAGGAGGAGAAAGAGGAATCAGCCCTCGCCCTTTAGTCTTTTGGGCATCATAACTTGAATAGAATACGGTATTTACGGAGAAACAGCTTTTAAACCCCGGGCAGGGAGGGGGGCATGTAGGGGGGTCACATTTTCAATGTGAAGTAGGTCGTGCCCAAAGGGTTAGGGGAATGAAAATTTCCCCAAATATTTGACCCAAGAAGTTGCAGTGTTGACAGGGTTTTAAAAAGATGGTTTAAGGGGAACCGACATGTTGTTGAATTGGAACATAGCAAGATACCCAAAAAGTTGCTATGTGCCAATTCAACAACACGTCGGTTTCTGAACCATTTATTTTCAATCCGTCAGACACTGCAACTTTTGAATCTTTAAAACTTTGGAATTCTTCACTTGCCTAACCCTTGGGCACGACTACTTCCACATTGGACAAATGTACCCCACCTACGACTCGCCCCCCACCTGTTTCGGTTTAAAAGTGCTTCTCCGCTATTTTACGTATTTTATTCAAAATTGATGGAGACCACACGACTCAGGCTGAGGGATGAATTTCCTATTCTCCCCCTGTTTTTTCAAGTTTCTCCTTTGTATGGGCTGATGAAACCACTGTGTGGCGAAAAAGTTTCCTCAACAAAGAACCCAAGGTTGCATATGGTCCAATTCAAAAAGCATTTTACCCTGAAAACCCGTATGTAAATTGAGTGCGTCCGATACAGTTCGTAGCACCTTTAAGGCTAAATTAAACAACGAATTTAGCATAGTTTTACAAAGGGCGTTCCGCCTTTCGAATTTATTAAATTTTTTCACTAAAGGGATTGGGAGGGAGATCATGGTAATGATATGATATTGTATTATGGACTTCATAAAGGGTGGACAGGGCCCCCTCAGAGACTATTGAGGAAAAAATTTAAAGGGAATGAATAGGAGGGGAATTTTTTCCCGGGTAGAGGCATGGTTTTACAAAAAGGCAGAGAGAGTTTGATAAAAAGGGGAGAAAACAGAGTGGGGAAGCTCACGGCGGTGTTCCACAGGGTCAGGGTTGGGGGCCCGCTGTTTACAAAATAAAAACGAATAAAGTTGGTAGAAAAACCGACAAAATGTAAAAAAAATGGACAAATGCAACAAAGTGACAAATTTTTTGTGGAACGTTTTGCCTTTTAGGAGTTTTGCC
>NW_026464452.1:0-13831 GCF_026875155.1 Cherax quadricarinatus
TTTAGGAATCACCCCAAAACTATGGGCAGTACAAAAAATTTGTTTCGGGGTAATACCCAAAAACTCGCCAACCTCTTCAGTTTATCCAATTCAACCTTCCCTTGACTGCCATTTCTTTACATGTTTACACCTTTCATTAAGAATACCTTGAAATTACTGTATAACAGTTTATCCACTTTGTTTATTGAAGAGTGCATTAGAATTTATTCTCAAATTTTTATACATGTGTACACATAGCAGAGTGTATGTGGGTTCCTGATTTCGAGTTCGGTGTGAGACTTCGAGTTCGACGTGAGATGTGTGCACTGTTCTATAACAGGAATTTACATTTTACATTGAGAGGAGCTGATTAAGTGGGTTGTATGCCTATGTGCTTATGTTAGATGCACAGGATTGCTTATTTGTTTATTTATTTGATGTGTATGTGTCTTCGTGTGTGTGAAAATATGCATATGTGTACCAGGACTTGCGGACCCTTGCATGGCTTGCAAATAAAAAACAAGGAATAAGAGAACAAAAGAAATTTTATCCATATTTATTACAGTTTTCATTGAGGAGGAGAGCAGCAGCAGCAGCAGGATACTCCCCAGATAAGACCCTCGTGAGTGAAAGGGAGATTTTGGATAGTGGAAGAGAAGTGGGGGAGAAGAAGGGTGTGAAGGTTCACTCAGCCGCATCAGACCCTCAGAGTGTATTTGACAAGGCTGGTTCCTCCTTATGGTAATAAAAAGATAGAAAACTCAATAATAAGATAATAAGATAAACAAGTTTATTATGAATAAAATCAGAAAAAATAGAAAACGTTTAAACATGAAATTAATTCTACTTTAAACAAAAATGAAAAAAATGATGTATATAAATAATTAGTGATTTAAAGCTAATATGTGTACGATGACAGTATAGAATGGTTCTGGGCACATAGCACTGAATTGTGGTTTGGAACGCCAAGCCGTTGTTGATGATGAGGAATGGGGGGGGGGGGAGTTCACAGCTGGTCGTGACTGTAGACACAGAAGACATTGTCCCCAACACTCTTATAGATTCTCCAGAGGACAGGTTGACAGATCCTCTGACCACCACAATACTGTTGAAACCATTGTCCTCTTCGCTTCCGGGCCGAGTGGACGTGCTGCGCAGGCGCTCCCGATTCAGTTGATTTTCTGCGCAGTTTACCTGTTTTGAGCAATCAAAATGGCGGACAGACATGGACGCAGGGTGAATACTGTCTGTGTGGTGCTGGTACGTGGTGCCCTGAGTAGTTCTACAATGCAGGTGCTGCTGCCAAGTATTATCCGCGATGTATATGGCATACCAAACGAAGAGTTGTATGGTGCAGCAGTGAATGGAGTGTACAGGATCTTCATCAAGTTCAAGAGTGCTGGGTTTTACGCCAGCATAGTCGACGCGTTTCAAGAAAAGAGGAGGGACCGTTAATTCTGCAGTGGAGGTCTGCCTACATGACGTATCAAGCTATGTAACGTGGGTAAAGGGTGAGAAATGCCCCCTTTGAGGCCTTGGAATATGATGTTGTGGAGGTATTCCGTAGGTATGGCAAGTCCATTCGGCACAGTTGGGAGTGTGGAAGGATGGGCCTTATATGGGGTGCCAGAGGGGTCTTTCACATTGAAGATGACATTGAGAAAACCCTATACCATCGTACGTTCTGATGGAAGAGTTCAGAACACAGGTTTATGTATATTATGAGGACGCGTCGGACATGTGGGCCCTGTGCGGGTTTTAAATGACCATATGGCGGCCCAATGTATCAAAGGCAGGGACGGAGGGAACAAGTGCCAACAACTGTGGAACGACAGCTGCTCTCCTTGGCCCCCTGCGACAGGTGAAGCTGCAAGACAGGCGTCTGGAAGTTGGAGTGAAGAAGTAGACAGAGCGGATTTCGGAGATGGGAGCGTGCGACACGTTACCTGTGGGAACTGTGTCTGAGCGACCATCTACGGATGAGACTGTTGACAGAAGTGACTTAAAAACAGGATGGTCTGTTGGACGAGGTCTTGAAAGACTTTTTGGGGGGAGGTGGAAGACAGTCGGGAAAGGGGAGAAAGACGGGAGGGTTTTGGGGGGGGGGTAGCAGCTGCACAAAAGTGTGGAGAAAAACTTGTGCAACGAGAGTAAGAAAGCACACGGTGGAGGTTGAGGTGCACCAGGGAGGACATGGATGCTGAGGCAAACGTGTGGAGGTGGCACACGTAAGCGAGAAGTTTGGGACATCTGATATGGAAGATGTCTTACGCCAGGGCAGAGATTGGAAAGAAACTTGGAAGACTGGGCTAGAGCTACCGGGGAATGGTGGCACCGGTTC
Organism: Cherax quadricarinatus; assembly: GCF_026875155.1. NCBI lineage: Eukaryota > Metazoa > Arthropoda > Malacostraca > Decapoda > Parastacidae > Cherax > Cherax quadricarinatus. The sequence continues at coordinate 2,321 of NW_026464452.1, forward strand.
TGTGGTGCTGCAAGGGTCGAAGGAAAAGGGGGGGAAACGGAGGTTCTGGATAGACCAAGGGACAAACGTGGCTATAGTCAACAACCACGTCCTTTCAAAGCAAACCTTCAAAAGCGGGGGAAAGCCGCCTTTATTGTAATAATTCAAGGTGGTCACCATTAATTTTTAACGGCTGAGAGCTGAGATTAAGAGAGTGTGGGATGGAATGGTTTTTTAAGGAGATTTGATGGGGGTTTATATTGTTTCATCGGGGAGCATAATTACAAGTTTGATTGAGTTGCGCTTAAGGTTTTTTTAGTTTATGTGAGTGGATCGGTTGGTTAAAAAAGGGGGGGTTGTGTGGGTGAAGAAACCATCCCTTGCGTGTGTTGGGGGGAGGAGGGGGGGGTGGAGGGTGGTGGGGGGTAGAGGGAGAGTGGGGTGAGACAAGGGTTTGTTTTATAGGAGTATACATGCCGGCGGATGGAAAATGCAGCAGTTAAGGTAACTTTCGTGAGGGATGTTTTTGCTTTTTTATTTGAGGGGATTGCCTTTAGTTACTGGATAGGAGGAGATTGGAATTGTGTCATACGACAGGGTGATGTGGAACCCGGGGGGCGGGGTGTGTGTTGGGGTTTTTACGCAATGTGTTGGGGGATGTGGGAGTTTTAGATGTAGTGGGGAGGGGTGGTTGGAGGATTGAGTATACATTTGTACGAAGGGGTTATGCTGCACGTCTGGATAGGCTCTATGCTACGGGAGGCAAAAAGATGTCTGGGAGTTAGGACCTTCGATGTGGGGTTTTCGGACCACAGGGCGGATTATTGCGGATCTTGATTGGGAGGGTATGGTTAGGATACACACTGGTTATTGGAAATTAAAAATGCGAGACTTGTGAAGGGGGAGGGGGGTGAATGAGGCTTTTGGGGTTTGGGTGGGCACTCTTTTTTGGGTCAAGGGATGGGGGGGTCGTGTGTCTTGGAATGGTGGGAGAAGCGAGCTAAGCCGGGTATTGCGGATTCTTTAAAAATAGGGGACGGGAAGAGGCCAGGTGGAGGATAGGGTTACAGAATTATTTGGAATGTCAGCTGAACGAGTGTTAGAGGAGGAAGTGGGGAAACAGTATGGGACCGTGGAGCAACTTAGAGGTAGACTGGCGGAGATACACAATGACAGATTTGATGCTGTGCGTGTGAGGGCAGGATTGGAGGCTGTATTGTGGGGGGATAAACCTTCGGGAAGTGTTTAAGACGTTTTAGGGTAAGGCAGAAGGAGTCAACTATTTGCAATTAGAGGTTAGTGAGGATATGGGTGGATATCTTAAGGGGACAGGTGCTTATACTACAGAAGCATGAGTAATTATATGATTTCTGGTTTCGGGGAGAAATGGAGAAAGGGGGGGGGAGGGCGATGCTTTTGAGGAAGTGTTGGAAGGGGGGGTTTGTGGGTTAGGGCAGAAAGAAGTGGAGGGGATGGAGATGGGAGGAGCGATTAGTGTGGGGGAAGTTGAGGGGGGCAGTGTTTAACATGAGTACTGGAAAAGCCCCCGGGCATTCGATGGGATTTCAAATGATTTTTACAGAGTTCATTGGGAGCATATTAAGACTTGTCTGGTGGAGGTCATGAATTGTATGTGCGGGGGCAAGCTAAGTCAGACACAAAGTATTGGAGTGGTGGTGTTGGTTCGGAAAAAGAAGTGGGAAGGGTTTTAAGTGCGTATGGGAGCTATCTCACTAATGTGTTCTGACTACAAGATTTTTGAAAAGATATTAGGTAATAGGATGAAGAAGGTAATTGGGTGCGGTTGTACATGGGGGAAAACAGATGATATCCCCCGGGACGAAGTATGAGAGTTGGGCATGGGCGCATAAGGGACTTTTTGGAGGGTTGCGAGGGGGGAGGACTTTTGGGTATTGATTGGAGAATGCATATGACTGTGTGAATAGAAAATTTTGAGGCTTGTTTGTTGCGTCGGGTTTTTTGGGGACTGGGAGTGGCGAGGTGGGTTGATACGCTATACTCAGCGGCTATGGTACGGGTCCAAGTTAAGGCAGATTGGAAGGCTGGTTAAAATGGAGAGGGGATTATGGCAGGGGTGCCCTCTTTCACAAATTCTGTTTGCGTGCATGCAACATCCGTTCTATGGGCTCGTTGAGGGGGTGGGGGCTTTTAATGGGGAGAGGGGGAAGGGCGCTCAGGCATTGTGGGGTATGTGGATGATACCACTATCCTGATAGAAAGGGGGGGAGGGAAATTTCGTATGGTGGGGAGGGTGTTGGGGATTTTTGGGGAGGTGTCGGGAATGAGAGTAAATAGGGCGAAAATCGTGTTTACTGGAGGTGGGGGGCTTGGGTGGGGGGGGCTTGGGGTTGGAGTTTGGGTGGGCAGTGGTGGATAATTTGAAAATTTGTGGAGTTTTATACATGGCGAATGCGCAGGAGGCTAGGCAGGTAAATTCAGAGAGGGTAGTGGAGAAAGTAGTGAGTAGATTAAAGGGGTTTACGGGCGGGAGATGTCACATTACAGCAGAGGGCGGTAATAGTTAATTCGCTGGTTTTTCAGTAAGGTTTGGGGTATGCGGAAGTGTATCCTTTGAGAACACAGGACGTAAAAGAAATACAGAGACGTGTTCTACGTTATGTTTGGGGTTTTGGGAGGAGCATGGCTGAGCAAGGGAAATGGTGATTCGAATGTTACGGGAGGGGGGTGTGGGTCTTTTAGCACTGGGGCCCAGGGTGAAGCGATATATGTAAAACAGTCATTCGTTAGGGCTGGAAGGGAAAGAGGGGTAAGAGTGGGGAAGGTGATGGGGGATGTGCGGAGATGGTGGGGAGGTAAAGAGTTAATTGAATGTGAGGATATTTCTGAGGGTTTTTTTATTGGTTTAAAGATGTTGAGCGACTAAAAGTGGGGCGTTTGGTATCATTGAGTGGGAGGAAGGAAATCCTGCAGGGCGTATCGGTCTATTGGGGGACGATATGGGAAGACTTCAGGAGGCTCAGGTTAATGCCTAGGGTACGTGAGTTGGTATACAGATTCATGATGGGGATCCTAGCTTCAAAAGCAGTTTTGAGTTTAATGGGTTTGGTTTAGGGAACCGTCCTGCAGTCAGTGTGGTGAGCTGGAAACGGGGATTTCATGCGGTTTATTTTTGTGAAGAATTGAGGGAGGTACGGATGTGGTTGGCGAGGGTTTTTTTTGTCTGTTAGGTGGGGGTAATGTAGAGACCCTGCGAGCTTTAACATTAGAGGTAAAAAGGGGGGGTCACGGGAGGTAAAAAAAGGGCGATTATGTATGTGGTAGTGGATTTTCTGTATATTTCTGGGAATGAGAGGATGCTGGGGGTAGGATTCGAAATTAAGGCAATTGCAGCGCGTATATACAGGACTGCTCGTAGGAACAAACTTATTTATGGGAGTCAGTGGGGAGCTTGTTTTCCAGAGAACTACAGAGAGATTTTCAGTCAGTCGTCTCCAGCAATTGGTACAGTGATAACCATGTAGGGGACTGGTATTCTTTGGTAGTCGGATTTTCAGGGGTTTTCAGTGGTGGTGGCGTATATGGGAATGGTTTTTAGCGAATGACAAGGGTGGATGGATGTAGTGTAATGGATTAAGGTTGGGTGGTAACTAGTCTGATTCCGGTTGCTGTTGTAGGAATGGGAACACGTAAAACTGTGTGCACGTGGAATTGCTTTGGGGTTTTGGAGGTGAATGTGTGTGAATGTGTGTTTGTGTTAAAAGTAATGTATTATAAGATAGGAAAACTCCCGGTGTGTGGCGTTATTATGAGGAACTCAGATATGTTAGGTAAAATGATGTTCAGGGTTAATTTTAACTTTCTGGCTTAGTCATAATATATCAGATGAGCGATTTCGTGGTTCTTAAATTTTCATGTACAGTAATTTGTGTGTTTTTTTTTTTTGGAGTGGTGAGGGCACTCCTGTGTCAAATTAGTAATGTATCATTGATGGATGATGGTTAAAAAATTTGTATATATGCACAAACAATTACGAATAACAAGTGTTGTGTTGTTTCTGTGTACAAAGTTTTTATAGAATAATATTTAAATTTGTATTTACTTAGCTTGTTTTTTAACTTTTGTGTAATGGTTCAACGTTAGTTGCTGCAGGGATGGCACAAGAACACCTGGGTGTTCAAGTTTTTGCTGCAGGGATGGCACAAGAACCCTGGGTGTTCAAGTGTTGCTGCAGGGATGGCACAAGAACACCTGGGTGTTCAAGTGTTGCTGCAGGGGATGGCAAAAAGAACACCTGGGTTTTTCAAGTGTTGCTGCAGGGATGGCACAAGAAACACCGGGTGTTCAAGTGTTGCTGCAGGGATGGCACAAGAACACCTGGGTGTTCAAGTGTTGCTGCAGGGATGGCACAAGAACCCTGGGTGTTCAAGTGTTGCTGCAGGGATGGCACAAGAAAAACCTGGGTGTTCAAGTGTTGCTGCAGGGATGGCACAAAAACACCTGGGTTTTTCAAGTGTTGCTGCAGGGATGGCACAAAGAAACACTGGGTGTTCAAGTGTTGCTGCAGGGATGGCACAAGAAACACCTGGGTGTTCAAGTGTTGCTGCAGGGATGGCACAAGAACCCCTGGGTGTTCAAGTGTTGGGTGCAGGGATGGCACAAGAACACCTGGGTGTTCAAGTGTTGCTGCAGGGTGGTACAAGAAACCCTGGGTGTTTTAAGTGTTGCTGCAGGGATGGCACAAAAAACACCTGGGTGTTCAAGTGTTGCTGCAGGGATGGCACCCAAAAAACACCTGGGTGTTTCAAAGTGTTGCTGCAGGGGGTTTGGGACAAGAACACCTGGGTGTTCAAGTGTTGCTGCAGGGATGGCACAAGAACACCTGGGTGTTCAAGTGTTGCTGCAGGGATGGCACAAGAACACCTGGGTGTTCAAGTGTTGCTGCAGGGATGGTACAAGAACACCTGGGTGTTCAAGTGTTGCTGCAGGGATGGCACAAGAACACCTGGGTGTTCAAGTGTTGCTGCAGGGATGGCACAAAAACACCTGGGTGTTCAAGTGTTGCTGCAGGGATGGCACAAGAACACCTGGGTGTTCAAGTGTTGCTGCAGGGATGGTACAAGAACACCTGGGTGTTCAAGTGTTGTTGTAGGGATGGCACAAGAACACCTGGGTGTTCAAGTGTTGCTGCAGGGATGGCCACAAGAACACCTGGGTGTTCAAGTGTTGCTGCAGGGATGGTACAAGAACACCTGGGTGTTCAAGTGTTGCTGCAGGGATGGTACAAGAACACCTGGGTGTTCAAGTGTGAATGGCTCTGGGTATGGAGGTGCATGTGTGTAAATGTAGTGTGTGGTGTATGAATGTAATTTTCTCAACGATAAGAAAGCTCCCTGTGTTTGGGGGTTATTATGAGGGAAAACATGATAAAAAATGTACGTAAACTGGTGGACTAGGGTTAAATTATCTTTATGGCTAGTTTATAATATATCAGATAAACAAGTTATTGGTTATTAAACAACTCTCATGTATAGTAAATTTCTGTTTTTTTTTTTTATTAGGGAAATATAATAATGTACATTCTTTAGGGGTGGTGATACACTCCATTGTCAAAATAGCAATGTAACATTTGATGAACTCTAGTAAAAGTTTATATATATCCAATCTGTTGGTGATATTGTTTCTTTGCTTCGGGGTGAAGGGGGAGAATTTGTAAAAATTTCTGTCAGGATCAGATCTATCAAAATTAACGGTAATCGTGACAAGTGTATGGAAATATTAAAAAAATTTAAAAGTGTTTTCAGAATCAGTTATGTCATTTGTAAGGATTCTGTTATGAAGGATATATAAATAACAAAGTGGAAAAAATAATGCAGATTGTAGTTTTGGGGTCATCTTTGGCTATAATAATAATAATGATGAATATTATGTCATCTTGTGTAATCTTAACTTAATATAGTAACATGGGATATAATGTATAGGGGATGAGGGACAGTTTGTGGCAACACAACGTTAATCGTCTGTGTTCATTTAGACAATGAAATTTGTAATTTTGTGTAAGAATTGATACTGTGTTCTTTTATCTATTTAATGTATTGTGTTGTTTTAAATAAAATAAAAAAAAATACTGTTGAAGCAGTTAAGTAGCCAATCAAGAACCACCATGAACGCTGGTGTAGTTACAACTGGGAGAAAGTTGCTTAAATGCTGTGTAGCTGACTGGGTGGTCGGCTACGTGTGGAAGGAGGACCAGTGTAGGTAGAGAGGTCCAGGTGACGTCTCCAATCTTGGCAAGCTCAAGGCTACCCGTATCATTATCCTGCATGAGCCGATGACTCGAGCCGACAATCAAGAAGATTTGATGGGAACCGCAAGTCAAGTGACTAACAACAGATCGGATAACACACTCGGTCGTCACCTCCCACCGGGTGCCAAAAGGCTGGGGGGGGGGTGGTGGGGGGGTTTAGGCGGTAGGGGAGGGTTAAGCGTATCTATGCACCCACCCTAACTGTACATGCAGAACTTCCCAACAATCGAAAATGCACCATGCAGTTTCATACTTTCACGACTCCTACCTAAGAACTTTTCTCTCACAAAGGGATAAAGAATGAGGGAAGAGGCCTGGATAACTCAGCCGCATGGCGTTGATTGGCAGAGTAGACAGAAACGTTTGCTGGCTGGCTGACTGCGTAAACTGCATCCAAACGCCTATTGCCAGGGCTGGTTCTGGAGCCGGCAAATAGGTGTCGCCCTTAAGCGTCATTCGCAAGTTTGCTGTTGATCTCTTTCTCAATGTTATATATTATAGTTGGAAATGGAATAAGTAAGTTGGCTGTGTAAAACGGATGTCTTTTGAGGTCCAACCCCTGCAGAGACAGGGCAAAAGTTGAGAATTAGAGGTTAGGAATTGAGAAAGAGGAGGAGCAGGATTACATAGTCAATTGGAAACGGTTTAGAGTGTTATCTGGCCGTGAAATGGTTTAGTCGAGTACTTTGTCCATGAGACTTGGTGGGTTCTATTGTGTTTTGGATGTTCAGAGGGTCCCTGGAATGCCGTTCGTGTAATTGTGTACAGAGTAGGGAATAAGTACTGAGACTTGGGGTACTACCTCTCCCGCATGAAGGGTGAATTGTCGGAAGACAGTTGAGCCCTGAATGCCTGACCATGTCGAATGCTCTTTCCGCTCCTTAGCTACCAGGGCTGTTGAACATCCTTTAGCCTTATTGATTAAATGGAGGATCAAGAGTAATAGTGAAAAAGGGCTTTTTGCATCAGTCTTAGGTGTTTATTAGTCCGTTCAAAGGTCGTTCCGAGGGTTTTATAGTAGACTGATAGGTCTAGGAGATCCTCGTGTCAAGTTGTTTTCCCTTGTTGGGTTTGGAGATAAGTTAGGCAGTAGCTGATCTGAATAGAGGGACGGAAATAGCCAGAAAACAAGGCAACAACTGTATAGTCAGTAAGTGCGGAAATAGAGTCCTGGGAAGTGTCGAAGAATTTTTTTGTTTTTTTTTGGGGGGGGGGAAGATGTAAGATGAAGAACTTTTACAAGAGGTTGAGAGAAAGGTGTGGGTTGCAGAAGGTGGTCGGAGTGAGAGAAGATAGCCGTATGATGTGATAGGGGTCAGGGGATGTGATGTCTTGTGTAGTGACCCATGTGTCATATCTTTGTGTTTTTTTATTTGTGCGGGCTGGCCAGGAGGGTGAGGTGAAAAATGTTTTCCCATATAACTTTGAATGCATGTGTAGCGTGTGCTGGCTCTGCAATGTTTATGTTGTCATGTGTTCGAAGAGTGTTGTTTTTGGGACTCCAGTGTCCTTCCGAATATAATTCCAGAATTTCCTGGGGTCCCGTATGCGGTGTGTCTCAGCAGATTGAGTAAGGGATAGGCAGTGTCGGGCATGGTCCTCATCCAAGCTTCGGATGATATTATTTTCCAGGAAAGTGAGGTCACGCATGACGTGTACATGTCTGTTTTGGTTAGTGGCAAAGCGGTGACGGTAACAGAGAAGGCGTTTCTTCTTGGCACGTGGACAGAAAGAGTATCTTACAGTATATTGTTTATAGGCACTGCATTTTCAGCAGCCTGTGTGACAGAGTCTTGTATATGTGCTACCTGTGTGTCGATGTCTGATTTGTGTTTGCTGTCATAGTTGTGAGAGAGGTTGTGTTGTCTAGGTGTTGTTTAAAAACATCCCAGTTTGACCAAGAGTATGAAGGTATTTGTCTTGTGAGGATGAGACAAAGGTTTGAAGAGATGCAAAGGGTGATGGGTATGTGGACAGAGCCAGAGAGAGGGCCTGGTGTAATGTGGTGGTGGTGGTGGTGGAGGTAGAGGCTGGCTCTGTTTGTCATAATAATGTCGGTTTGCCCTGGTGTAGCTGCATATGTTAAATTGTGTGACCTTAAATATAGTTGTCATTTACGCCTCTCCTTGGTGGGTGAGCTGGGTGCGAGTTTGGTTTGGTCTAACAGACCTGCGGTTTAGGCTGTATTGGTGGGTATAATTATGGATGTAGCTTTCTGTGTGCCCCCTCTGGTAATTTCCATCCACCTGGACAGTCTGTACCGTAGGCCAATAGACAAGACCCGTTCCATCCAACAAGGTCACTGGGGTGGCGAAAACCCCAGACTTCGGGTAAGTGGGAAATGGAAGCGAATGGATGGATTCCTGGGGTACACGAACCTGGGAAAGGCGAGGATGTTTTGAGGCTGACCTTAGGGAAGTGAGGAAGAGGAAACATCCGAGAGCAAATTTTGGATTCCTGGATACATGAACCTGACCTTTTTGAGGCTGACCTTGGGAAAGTGGACGGAAAGGATTCCTAACTCGTGACGTGGGGAAGACATGAATACTTGGTTGTTGAGGCAGAACTTGGGAAAGTGGGGAAGGGGAAACATCCGGAGGCGGATGGATGGATTCGGGATACATGAACCTGGGGAAGGTGAGGATGAAAGGCAGGATGAGAACACCAGAGAGAAAGCGAGGCTGAACAGGGAAGTGAGGAAGGGACGACATCCGGGGGCCCATGAATGACTTTCTGGACACATGGACCTTAAGAAAAAAAGGTAGGGGGCAACCCTTAAGACGAACCAATGGCCTACACGTGTCAAGGTCTGGTAACTCAGAGATAACTTTGAGACTGAGAATAGTCGCATACTTTTCTCGTGATTAATAATAATAATAATAATAATAATAATAATAATAATAATAATAATAATAATAAATAGTTTTCAAGAAAACATACGAACAGTAGGGATGTAAGAAAACATTTTTTTTGATCTCAGGTAGAATAGCGGAATGATTTGGAGGAGACATTTGTGGAGACAAACTCATGACACATCTTCAGAAGGAGATATGATAAGGTCAAGGAGTTCAGAAAGCTGTGATGTCGATCACAACAATCAAGGAGGCAATACCACAAGCCGAGTCTCGTCCCTTGCAAATTCAGGTCGGTTCAGTGAGCTAATATCGGGATGAAGGATCACAGGTTTACTGAGTAGTTAACAGTGTGAGAGAGATGACAGCTGATCTTGGTACATTAGAGCCGATGTAGAGCAGCCAGTGATTATTATTATAATTAAAGAAAGAAAGAGCAGTCAGCAATTATTATTATAATCAAAGAAAGAAAGAGCTGACACTGAGATGAGAGCTAAGTAATAGTAAACGTAACTCTTATATATCTACCGAGGTGGTAAATTATATTTATTAGCTGATGTGATCAAGAGTTTTTTAGAGTATTTAATATATAGATAATGAGATATATGATGATGCGAAAAAAATTTACTAGAGAGAGAAAAAGATACGTGTTTAATTAATAGTTATTTAATTATTGTTTCTGGCTTCTCTTTACCATTCATAAGGTAAAGAACAGTTATTGTATTTCACTTATCACGTTTCTACATTCCTAGATCTCTCACTACAGTTGTCTTTTTAAAAATTGTAAATCTATATTCTTCATAGCTATTGTAACACAAATGACTACAGCTCTTTAGGAAAGTAGCCTTTAAAACTAAAATGTGTAATGAACACATTATAACTTTCAATGATGAAAGGAAACTTTTGAAACTTCTGTAGCTACTGAAGCATTTTACAAAAATTATGATAAAATATTTTCTGGATATTTTTTTTTAGCATCTTCATTTGTGAAGAGTAGCTTCAGTATCACCTTTGCCTCTATACAGTTCAAAACAGCTGGACTTAGTAACAGAAAGAAATGTAAAATATTTAAAACAATTAAACAGTAAAAGCTGTCTACTGCAAGCAGTGTGGATCATAGAATTGTAATTGTAGAAGAGACTGGGTTTAGAAAACGATGGAGATGCTTTGCTAGTGCTTACATTAAAAAATAAAATTTAACAAAAGACATTACTTATGTTGCTAGTGTTGCAAAGAAAGCAAAGCAGGGGGTTAGATTTGCAGGGGTTGGATTTGAGGGGGGACTGCGCATGAGTAAATACATCTGTCAGAGCTTATTGTTAGGGTAGCAATGAAAATGGGTTTGGTTTTGTAAAGGACCTTCCAAGTAGGGACCAAAAGGCCTATTGCAGTGTTTCTCCTTTCTTATGTTCTTGTGCTCTTAAATGACCTGCTTCACTTGGTTCTGACTCAGTGGTGACCTGGTAGTTTGCTCAGTGGCGACCTGTACTTTGCTTTGTGAAGACTTGTCTAGTGTGCTCTCTCTGAATCTGAACCAAGATGTCCTCTCTTAAGCAACTCTACCAGCAGCTTAAGGTGGAACTGGGGGTGACTAAGCTTAAGATACAGCGACTGACTGAGGAAAACAAGACGATTCGTAGTAGTCCTCCTGTTGTGAACCCTCAAGTCAAGAAATTAACCTGGACAGTAGCTGGAAAGCATGGAACAAAGCTAAATATCATGAGGATGGATGGAGAGGTAGAAACAACGAAGATCCAGGAAACTGTTGTGGAAACATCGAACCCATTCTCTGTGCTACCCTATGAATGTGAGTCGACTATTGGGAATGTCACGATGAACAGCACCATGGAAGGTAAAAGCATTATTCTTGTTGGGGATAGCTAGATTAGGTACATGGATAGCACCTTCTGCTTGAAGGATAGGAGTAGGAGACAGAGGGTTTGCTTTCCTGGGGATGGGAGGGAGGATATTGGTAGCCGGCTTGACTGCATCATGAATGGTAATGGGACCAATCCTATTATCTGCCTCAGTGCTGGAGGCAATGATGTATGCAAGTGTAAAAGTGGGGATTTAGTTAGAAAGGTACAGGACACCAATAGACATAATTAGAAAGGTGGGGGGCCCTGTTATATGTGGCATTTTGCCAAGAAAGGGTGTTGGAAATGAATGTTTGTCCAGAGCCATTGGTATTAATTGTTGGCTGGATAAACACTAAGGATAAAGCAGTTCCATTCATTGACAACTGGGGCCACTTCTACGGTAGAAATGACATGTATGCCAGGGATGGGGTTCACTTATCAGGGGTGGTGTGGGTTTTCTTGCTAGCTCAGTTGAGGATGTCATTAGGACTTTAAACTAAATTTTGTTAGGTATGGATTGAGGCTTGCTATTTGC
>NW_026464453.1:0-14878 GCF_026875155.1 Cherax quadricarinatus
GTGACCGATTATCACAAGGCTTATTCCTCTAAAAAAAGGAGAGTAGTTTAAAAAATAAAAAGAGATGGGCGCTCCCTTTACAGGCGACGGCAAAGAATAACAGAGAGGCTAAAAGAGGTAATAATCTAAATGCGAGGGGACACGGGTCAGAAAAAGCAAGCATCGAACAAAAGCTAAAAATTTTATAGGAGTCGAATCGGGGAAAGAACAAAAGCCATAAATGAAATCAAAAGAAACCCAAAGTATTTCTTCTCCTATGCCAAAACAAAATCGAGAACAACTCCTTTTGGGGCCCCTATTTAAAACAAGAGGGGTCCTACCAATGACAGAAAGGGAAATGAGTGAGCTACTCAAGTCCCAATATGACTAGTTTTTAGCAACCCGCTAACCAGACTGAAGTCGAAGATCAAAATAAATTTTTTTTATGAAGAGCCACAAAATTTGTTTAACACAACCTATCCGATGTTTTTCTAAACGCCAAATACTTCGAACGGGCAAAAAATGACATGCCCATGCACTCCGCCTCGGGGCCAGACTCAGGGAACCTGTGTTCATCAAGAACTCAAGAAGCCCCTACACGAGCCTTTTCCATCCTATGGAGGGGGAGCAGGGACACAGGGTCGTCCCACAGTTACAAAAAAACAACAGACTAGCCCCATAAAAAAGGGGGGCAGAAAAGAAACAGCAAAGAACACAGACCGATAGCACTAACATTCAAAAACATAAAACTTTGAAAGGGCCAAGAAGCAAGATCATACCCATCTAAAAACCCCATCAGTTACAAAACCCAGGGAAACAGGGTTTAGAACAGGTCCTCTTGTCTGTCTCAACTTTGGAAAACAGACAAGGTCCTAAATGCACTAGAAGACAAAAAGAATGCGATTAATATATACAGACTTTGCAAAAGCCTTCGACAAGGTGACCATGGCAAATAGCGCACAAAATGCGTGCTAAAGGAATAACAGGAAAAGCGGTCGATGGATCTAAATTTTCCCACTAACAGAACACAGAGAGTAGTCGTCAACAAATAAAAGCCGAGCAGCTACGGTGAAAAGCTCTGTTCCCCAAGGGACGTACCGCTCCCTCTTTTTCCCATCCCAATCCGACATAGACAAGGATGTCAGCCACAGCACAGGTCTTCCTTTGCAGATACACCCGAATCTGCATGACAGTGTCTTCCATTTCAGACACTGCAAGGGCCCCGGCGGACATCAACCAAATCTTCAGGGGCTGCAAAAAAAATATAAGTTCAACGATGAGAAATTTAAATTACTCAATATGGTAAACATGAGAAATAAATTTCATCAGAGTAAAAAACAAATTCTGGCCACAAAATAAGCGAAACCCCCAACGTCAAAGACCGGGGGATGATCATTCGGGGGATCTCCCCTTCAAGGACCAAACATTGTATCAATCGCATCTCTAGAAAAATACGGGAGGGATAATAAAACTTTCAAACTAGGGAGGCCAACCTATGAGACACTTTTTCAGGTCACTTTTTTCTATCTAGGCGGAATATTGCTGCCCTAACAGCCCTTTCAAGGCGGGTGAAATTGCGCCAGAAAATGTACAGAAAATTTTTCACGGGGGGCTAACGAAGATAAAACACCTCAATTACGGGGAGCGCTGAGTTCCCTAAACCTTTTTTCCCTGAACGCAGGAGGGAGAATACTGTTATATATGGAAAATCCTAGGGGGACTAGTACCGAATTTGCACACAAAAATCACTCACTCGAAAGAAAAAAGACTTGGGGCAACGATGCACCATCCCCCCAATAAAAAAAGCAGGGGTCACTGCACTTAAGAGACCAACAAAAAGTGTCAGGGGCCCGAACTTTTAACGCCCCCCACACACATAAGGGGTTTACCAACAGCCCCCGGGCATTTTCAAGCGGCACTGGACAAGCACCAAATCATTCCGATCACCCGGGGGCTGGGCTCGTACGTTTTTTGCGTGCAGCCAGCGAAAAAGCCTGGTTGTCGGGCTCTGATCCCCCAAAGGCCCTGGTCACAGACCGGCCGGGGGGGCGTTGACCCCCGAACTCTCTCCAGGTAAACTCCGGGGTAAAAAATTAATAATAATCGCTTCTCTCGTGTACATAGTTTTGTGCTGAAAGCACTTTCCATATTTACTTCATACCGCTGGTACATTGTTAACATTTAAAAACCTAATACATATAATAAACAAAAAAGTTTGCATGTGCAAAAGGCTCTAAGCATTCGCTATGTCTCACTCTCGACTAGATTTAAAACCAGTGACTGACAAACCCTCATAAAACTAATTCTTGACCAACTGGCAATCGAACCTTGTTTTAACAGGGGGATTCTTTACGTAAATTTTATCAAAATAAACTGAAACATTTGCATATTACCCAAGACCTTTCTCATCATTCACGTAGGTACACAGGCAGTTCCCAAAAAAAACCTAATGCTATTTTCTATACTGCATCAACCCCTTGGGTTGTAGAAAAGCGGGTACGTTTAGAAGAAGGATCTAACATTATTTGATGATATGCCTGCGCAATATCAACTCTAAAAGAAGGAAGAGTCAAAAAATTTGTGTAGATCGCATCTATTAAAGGGGCATAGTCAGCATCCCACCGATTTTAATAGCTTGAGCCTCTGAAGTCAATAGCAAGTCATAAAATTTATCCTCCTTTTTAACCATGACTACTGGTAACATATGAAGAACTAAGGGTTCAATGACTTTTTTTTAATAATTTGTCTACCTCCGGCAAATGCACCCCAAAGGGTAACTGGAACGGGAAAAATTTCCGTTTGATGGGGATTGTCCGTCAATAAGTCAATCTTATCACTACCGTGGAGGTAAAACCTGGAATACAGTAAAACGTCTGAAAAGTTCCCACACATTAATAGTTCAGTCCTTATGGTTACCAAAAGTTTCTTAATTTTAATTTGGTTGCGCCGAGGGTCAAGGGAGTCCCAAGCAAAATTTCTTTATCATATCAATTTAGAGGTGTCAATAACACACCCCTTACATTCCCCAGTTGTCTTATCAATTTTTGGGGAAAAAACTAAGTCAAAGTTATTAAGGCAGTTAACCAAATTTTTTCTTTGGAATATTTTTTTAAGGGATGTTGATATATAAAGCTTGGGTTTTTCCCTTGACTTCTATGAGGTAGTCAACTTCCCCCAAATTTTAATTTTTTATATGGACCTTTCCATGTAAAAAAATTATTTGACTTGATAGGAAAAAGTACAAGAACTTCATCACCATTTTAAAAACTTCTCCTCGACTTTTAAAAACAAATGGTTTTTTGTTCGGGTCCTTGACAAGCTTGGGTTTTTTTTCGAAACTATTCAGAGGTCCCTCAATTTTGGGATCAAAGGCAAGGAGAAACTGGTAAGAAACGAACCCAGCACCATCTCCCCTTAGTCCATAAGTCAGAAGGGTGGGCATGGGCCTCTGCTGTCACCTAGAGACGTTTCAAAAGGTAAAACCCCCCAAAAGTCACTGGGGAAATTCCCCCCATGCAAAAAGCACAGGGAGGTAACGATCACTCCTTTGGTTTTAAAGGGGCAAAGTTTTTCCCTTTAAAATGGACTTGGAACCCAATCTGGCGCTCAAAACCTCCCCATTTCAGCTGGGAGATATGGGGGTGAAAGAGGCTTTACTCCCAGAAGTTGGATAGAGTTGCATTTTAAGTCAGATGGAATTGTGTCCCACGGTCAGACAAAATCTCCTAGGGGTGCCCCCTCTGGAGAAGAGGACAAAAGGGCTTCAGCCCCTTCTGTATATTATGGTCTTAAGGGGATGGGTCAGGAACTCAAAGCTAACAACTAATTTTAAAATAATCTAGTCCCCCAGGGGAAAGTGAGATAAAGGGCCAACATGTCAATAGCTCTCTTTCAAAGGGGACCATAAGGATAGGCATTTTGACCCTAGGGTTTGCCGGTACCTCGGGAGGGAAAAACATTGGCAAACTTTACACGATCTCAATGGAGGACACTGAGGACATTTTTGGCCAAAAAAAGGGTTTTCCCCAATTTTTTTTAAGGTTTTTCGATGCGAGATTCCGGCCACTCAGGTCAGAGCCATTTAAGAACATCTCTATGCTTACTTGGAACAACTAAGATGAATCTCATCTGAATTTAATTTTAATACTGACTTGTAAAAAACCTTTTTTGTATTCAAATTTTTTGAAAAGTTTTCCTTTGGAAACGTTTTTTTTTTAACACATTATGGCAATTTTGAGAGAAAGGACAATTTGTTTTTAAAAGACAAAGGGAAATCCCTTTTATATATCTAAAGGCTGAAGTCAGGGGAAAACAAAGGAGGACAGTATTAAAGCCTGGGGTTTGGCTGAACCCTAGTCAAAACATTTATAGAAGCGGGGATATCTTCAATTTTATTTAAAAAGTGAACCGGGGATCCCACTACCTCGCTTTCGAAGTAGCATCACGGTTTTTAACCCACATGAAATCACGAACTGCTCTTTTGAACTTCGAGGGGCTTCTCCGACCTACAGGAAAGGGTCTGAAAAAACTTAGTCCATCTTTGGGGATAAAGGTCAACCCAGAAGGAAGAATGGGACCTTTTTTCATTACCTATTAGTCTGACAAAAATGATTGAACTAGTACGGCTTCAGACCAACCTGGAAACCCTTTAACCTAAGTAACAACGGATGGAGGAAAAGTGTCCTACGGCCCAAGTATCCCCGAAAGTATAGCAGAGGAATTTAGTTTCTTTAAGATTTGGGAACAGCTTATCAAAATGACTATACAGGCATCCAGTGTCTCGTAAAATGGTAGATAATTAAGTCCATTAACTGTTCCCGAACAGAAGGGTGCTTGGTCATTACGTCCTTTTTAAAAAATTTCCAAATTTTTGGACCTTTTTAAAGGACAATCTGGACGTTTTGTCCCCCAACACCCCGCAAAAACAAACAGAATAAAAGAAGTAATTTGCTTTCCCTAGAGGGTTTTATTTTTTAAGGTCTGATGAACCCTTTCCCTTAGGGTTCGAAACCCTTTTGGTCTTTATAGGGAAATTTTGAGCCTCAGCATGCAAGCACGGCCCAGCAAACTTCATCGCTTAATCGGGTTTGTTCTCTGATAATTTCGATCTGGTGGGGGGGGGAAAAGCTGTCAGGAAATGGCAGCGACCCTGAAGTCTCTAAGAATTCATAAAGTGACAATTTCCCGAACTCTCTATCCAAAAGTCGAACAAACGAAAGAGTTTTTACCGTAAATGCTGAAAGTTTTGGCCGGCTTAAGGGGGCATACCTAAATCCTTTCCCCGTAAGAATTTTTTGGGTTTTTTATAGCTTTTAAGGGTTGCCTTCTTTGTAGGTTTTTTAATTACTATGATAACCTGCACAAAGTTGCTAGATATTCAAAGCTGTACCAAAAATAACATTCCAACCTAGTACCCAGGGGTTTAGCAGCCCTTCATAGAGGGGAGCGGGATTTTCAAAACCCGTAATGTATGAAGTAATGTCTCACCCCGGAAGGGGGTAAATTTGGGATTGGAATATGTGCACTAGCTGCATGTGTTCAATTACTCCTTCCTCTAATTGTTGTTGTGTCAAAGTTAACTTTTTATTCCTAATTCAAGGCAAGATTTTTCGAGCTCGTGATCCTTTCTCTCTCTATTAACTCATGTTCTCTAGCTTTATCCTCACGTTCTCTAGCTTTCTTCATGTTCTCTAGCTTTTTCCTCAACTTTTTCTATTCTTCGCTCTTTGCTCAAGTTCTCTTAATTTAACTTGTTCCTCACGAAATTTAGCCTTTTCCTCACGTTCTCTAGCTCTTTTTTCACGATCAAGTCTATCATGCTCCTTTTTGTCCCTTTTCTATCTCTTTCTAACTGTCTTTCTTGGATTTCTCTCTCAATTCTCTCTCTCTCCTTTTTCTCCTGTCTTTTTAAAGGGTTTTCTTTCTCCTTTTTCTCCCTTTTCTTTCGATTCTCTCTCTCTCCTTTTCTTCTTCTCTTTTCCCCTTTTTAACTGTCTTTCTTTCTCTCTCAATTCTCTCTCTTTCAAGTCTTTCCTGGATCTTAGCACTAATGAAAGATTCTAAATTTTTCCCTGTTATTCCTAACTTGCTTCCAACATTCATCCAAAAAATGGTATTCCTCCATGCTTGCAAGAATAACTAAACTATCAGGGAAATGAAACGAGTATTAAAGAAAATGGAGGGTTTCAATTCCTGCTCAGCTCAAACTGTAATAAACCAGTAGGCTCGATCCCTACTTCAATTTAAACAATATGTATTTAAATTAAAATGAAGGGTTTTTATGCCAGCTCCCGAGCAAACAGTAAGTAGAATGGGGTCACTTGACCATTTCCAATCTCTTTACCAACAAATCAAGAGTGTCCTAGGACAGTTTTCCCCTTTATAAAATAAAGAGCTCAGTGAAACAAATTGTCACTGGAAAATCCGGGTCCGTAGAGTCTGATCCTCCAAAGTGTTTCAAGCTTCTGAAAAATAGGTTGCAGAATTAAATATTATATCCTGCCTGACTTTACTTAAAAAATTGAGACTATAACAACCCACCAAATCTTTTAAATACCTGTACTGTAGTCCTACCATAGAGAATGATTACCCCATGGCTGGTGGTAACCGTCTGTGGTATGCGGCGTTGAAGTTCCAATGGTAGATTCGAGATGGAATTGAATCTTGATTCAGTAGAGTTGATCCTGGCAAGGTCGCCACTTGTGAAGGCTTACTCACCCTGTAAAAAACTTCAGTCAGTATTACCAAAGGCTGGCTCCTCCTCAGGAAAATTAATGAATAGAAAAAGAAATAATAACAGACAATGATAAACACTTTATTATTTAGAAACGGAAAATGTAAAAAAAATAAAACGAAAACGTGAATGGGTGTCCCTAATTGAAAGAAAAATGAAAAATGAAATGAAAAAAAATTTCATTTGAGCTCAAAGCTAAGATATATACTGATACTGGGGCATCTGGTTTGTTGGGACGCTGCGTGGTGTTGAAATCATAGCCGTTTCTGATGTGGGGGTCGCAGGTGTTGGGTGACAACCACCGGCTCGTTCTTCACAGAGTGTAGCCGTGAATAATTACTTCAGATGACAGGAAAACAGGTTCGTACCACGTATGATGAGGGGGTTAGGTCCGATTGGCTCAATAACAGGAAGTAGATTTAAACATGGGACATTCTCAGGACGTTAGTCCGTCTCCTTCTATTCTTCTCGTTTGGTTGGCAGGTGACCCACTCTGTCATTCCAAGCTGTAAAGAGAGACAGGTTATCCACTGCTTAAGAAATCACTCTCCATGATAAGTACAATACCTAAAAGATGTGGTGATTATTAAAACATTTAACCGGGTCAAGAATGAAAGGACTAATTAATTATTGGTCAAAAAATGGGAAACTTTCAACCAAAGTCCACTAAAATAGATCAGGCGTGTACTTATAGTAGTGCTGGGAGCTGTGAGTCGAGTGATTTACTGTTTGACCGGAGCCCCACACGTCACCTTTCGGGGGGGGGGGGAAGAGGGAGGGGAAGGGATAACGGGAGCTAGACTGACCCTACCTTAACAAGCAGCCAGCAATCAAACTATCACTTTCGGGGAGGGGGAAGAAAAGGGGGGGAATAGTGGGAGCTGGACTTACCCTACCTTAACAAGTAGCCGGCAATGAAACTATTGTTACTATATACTCCCTTGCTACTCCTATCTATTGAACTTTTCCCTCACAATGAGCTTTTACACCTCTTCTCATCCTCCATTTTAACTGCAGCTTCTCATTCTATACCCCAAACTTTGGGCAGACATTCTCAGTAATGCATGCCTTCATGGTCTCCTGCTTGTGCTCGTGCAGTACGTTTGAAACACACTGCGTGGGGCAGGTATGGGTACAATAGAACCACGGAGAGACTTCTTGATTTTAAGCAGAACCGTGCAATCGCTCGCCGTGTCATCCGTGACGCTAAACGCACTTGTTGGTGAGATTATGTCTCCACCATCACCTCTGCTTCCTCCATGAGTGCAGTCTGGAAAAATGTATGAAAACTGAGTGGTAAATATTCTCCTGACTCTGCTCCTGTTCTGTGGGTTGCCGGTGTTGATATAGCAAACCCACTAGATGTTGCCAATGAAATTGGCAGTCATCTGGCCTGTATTTCTCAGGGGCACCATCTATACCCCTCGTTTCTTCCTCAAAGTCTGCCAGAGAGTTAGCACCCTTGGACTTTTCTTCTCTCAGAGAAGAACAGTATAATGTGCCTTTTACACTTCAGGAACTGGAGGCAACACTCTCAGCTTGCCGATCATCGCCAGCTGGGCCTGACGAAATTCATATTCGTATGCTACAACATTTACATCAGTCAGCCCTTGCAGTCCTCTTACACCTTTTCAATCTTATTTGGTCACAAGGAGTTCTTCCACAGCTGTGGAAATCTGCCATTGTTCTCCCTTTCTGCAAACCTGGTACTACGAGACATGAAGCCCCCCACTATCGTCCCATTGCTCTTACCAGTGCAGTTTGCAAAGTGATGGAACGCCTGGTAAATAGACGTTTAGTGTGGTATTTCTCCACTCGTCAATATGGCTTTCATAATGGCCGTTCTACCATGGACCCCTTACTATGGTTGGATACGTATGTTCATAATGCCTTTGCGAATAGCCACTCAGTTATTACCATGTTTTTTGACCTTGAGAAGGCATATGACAACTTGGAGGTATAATATTTTGGCCGAAGCCCACTCCTTAGGCCTCCGAGGCAATCTACCATCCTTCCTTAAGAACTTTTTAACTGACAGACACTTCTGTGTTTGGGTTAATAATGTGCTCTCCCCAGACTTTATCCAAGCTGAAGGTGTCCCCCAGGGATGTGTTCTGAGCACAACACTTTTTCTCCTTGCTATAAATGATTTGGCCTCTAGTCTTCCATCCAATATTTGGTCATCACTCTATGTTGATGACTTCGCTATTGCCTGTGCAGGCGCTGACTGTCACCTCATTACAGTTTCTCTCCAGCATGCGATCGACCGTGTTTCCAATTGGGCCACTGTTGTGATAGAAACACAGGCCTTATATCTAGGCTTTATTGAACATAGAATCTTCATAGTACTTCTGCAACAACAAAATATAATGACTAGTACATCTAATAACTGCTTCTACAGGGATGGTGATGTCTTACATATGTCAAGAGAAAAGTTATAGCTACAGGCCACATATTTAAACTCACCATGTAATCTGCATCACTAATATGTGGATATAAGAGAAGAGAATCACTCACCATGTGTTGGCGCCCATGACACACACACCAAGCTGTTGTTGTTGTTAAGGGCCCCGAGAGGTGGTGCAGTATTATGCTGCTACTGTGCTCCCCACAGGAGCAGTATCACTACAATCTCCCCCTTCTAAAATATCAGAGACAGTAATCTCCCAAACTGCTAGATGGGCGACGTATACGTCCCGACCTTCATAGCCCTTGTGCCTCTTCACCAGCGGGGTTTGACTAACTGCTGGAGCAGAATCCTCTATTTCCGTAGGGGTAGTCTCAAGGGGCTTTCCAGGAGAAAACGAAGCATCTAATGGTGTATCTTGAGATTCCACACTAATGGGGATTTCAACTGGGGCTAAATGTCTTGTAGATACTGTAGTCTCTTCACCATTTTGGTAGCGAATGTGAGCATAATGTGGATTAGCTTGCAGGAGCTCTACCTCTTCCACTAAAGGATCCGTCTGGTTCATCCTACAGTGAATTCTCAGGAGAATGTGTCCAGGATGACATAACCAAGTGGGCACGGAGGCTCCCATAGAGGAACGACGTGAATAGTTGAGGAGTCTTTCATGAGGGGTTGCATTAGTAGCTGTGCACAGCAATGATCTAATAGAGTGAAGAGCATCAGGAAGGACAGTTTGCCAGTGTTGAACAGGTAGATTGCGTGACTTCAATGTCATTGTAACTGCCTTCCATATAGTACCATTGAACCGCTCCACTTGACCATTGCCTTGAGGGTTGTAGCTTGTTGTTCTGCTGCAGGCAATACCTTTGCTAGCCAAAAACTCCTGAAGTTCGTTACTCATGAACGAGGATCCCCTGTCTGAATGGATATAAGCTGGCATACCAAAAATAGAGAACAACTGTGAAAGACAACTAATAACAGTTGAAGCAGTCATATTTGCACAGGGGAACACAAAGGGAAACCTTGAATATTCATCTACTATGTTAGGGAAATATCTATTCTGATTTATGCTTGGTAGAGGTCATTTGAAATCTATATTCAGTCTCTCGAAAGGCTGGGTGGATTTTATGAGATGAGTCTTCTCTGGCTGATGAAAGTTTGGCTTGCACTCTGCATATACTCTGCATGCTCTGATCACTTGTCGCACATCTTCCACTGAGTAGGGCATGTTCTTTGATTTGACAAAATGGTACAGGCGTGTAACTCCTGGGTGACACAAAGCCTTGTGGAGCACTGAGAGTGATTGCAAATCATGACATGCTGCTCCACAGTGGGACCTAGAGAATGCATCAGGTGAGATGTTCTCTTGACCCGGTCGGTACAGAATATCAAAGTCATAACACGATAGTTCCATCCTCCAGCGTAATATCTTGTCATTCTTTATCCTACTTTTGTGCTTCTTGTCGAACATATACATCACGGACCATTGGTCAGTCCTTATGGTGAAATGTCTACCAGTTAAATAATGCCTCCAGTGGCGAACTGCTTCTATGATGGCCTGGGCTTCCTTTTCTACAGCAGCATAACACTTCTCTGTTCCTTGAAAAGTTCTCGAAAAGAAGGCTACTGGTCGTCCTGCCTGAAATAAGACTGCAGCAATGGCAATGTCAGATGCATCCATTTCCTCTTCGAATGGTAGGGACTCATCAATGGCTTGAACTACTGAGTTTTCAATGTCCTGTTTGAGAGTATGGAAAGTGGCTTCTGCTTCCTTTGTCACAGGAAATGTGGTAGCACTCAATGGGCGGACTTTACTTGAATAGTTGTAGATCCATTTTGAGTAATAAGCAAAGAGACCAAGAGTTGTTCGGAGTGACTTTTTGTCTTGAGGCATTGGAAGTTCCCGTAGAGGTCGTAGTCGTTCAGGGTCTGGGAATATTGAACCTCCTTCCACTACATAACCAAGGATGCTAAGCTTTTTAGTTGAAAAAGTGCACTTTTCCTCATTGTAACTGATATTTTTCTTCTTGGCGGCTTCCAAAAACTTATCAAGGTTTGCATCATGTTCCTCCTGGGTCTTTCCACAAATGGTAACATTATCTAAATACGCGTAAGTTCCCATGAGTTGCTCTTCCTGAATGAGTGAATCCATAATTCGTTGGAAGCAGGCTACCCCATTGGTGACTCCAAAAGGGACTCTGGTAAACTGATACAGGCCATCACTAGCCTGAAACGTTGTGTATGGTTTATCTTCATTCCTTATAAGGACTTGATGATAGGCACTCTGTAGATCAACTGTGCTAAACACATAGTACTGAGCAATTTTGTTCACTGTATCGTAAATTCGAGATAGAGGGTACCCATCAAGAAGTATAAATTTGTTGATTATCTCAGAGTAATCGATAGCCAGTCTCCGTTTCCTATAATCATCCTTAACAACAACAACCTGTGCACGCCAAGGGGAATTACTCGGTTTTATAATACCCTCCTTCAGCAGCCTCTGAGTTTCTTTCTCAATGAACATTCGATCCTCATAAGAATAGCGGTAAGATTTTCAAGCAGCTTTGGTGGGTCTACCCTTAAAGTGCTAAGTCCACAGACAACAAGAGGAGGCAGTTCACCTCCATATGTTAAGGTGACACTACCATGCAGCTTCTGAAAGCCCTGACCAAGGATAACATCAGAGCACAGTTGTGGCAGAATAGCTAAATGTACATCTTGATAATCCTTTCCATTAACTCTGAGATTTGCCTTACAAAACCCTAAGGTCTGAATAGAGAGAGATGTTGATGCCATGGAAACGGTACCTGATGAGTGATGTACAGTTAAGGAGTGGCGTTTAACTAAGTCAAGGTTGATGAAACTCTCTGAGCTGCCACTATCAATAAGACCATCTACTTCTGTTCCTTGATGAATACTTTCACAACTGCCTTTGTCAGTGAATTTGGAGTAGCCGCAGAAGTCACTGTTGCTAGAGTCGCATGATCACTGGAATGTGTGGAGGCACTAGCTCTTGTTGATGCATTAGCACGAATACTTTAGCAAAGTGACCTTTCTTGTGGCATTTATGGCACATTGCTTCACGAGCAGGACACTTTGGACGTGGATGTCTTGAAAAACCACAAAAGAAACACACCGTACCTGCTGCTGCTGTCACTGAGGCAGGTTCCACAGTAACTTCATTGCAAGAGTCTTGGTCAGGAATTGCAGCACTTACCACTCGAGAAGGCTGAGTGGTACTGTATACTTCAGAATTCTTCTGGGCTGAATCTAGAGCTTATGCCTGGTCAAAGGCAGTGGCTAAGTCGAGAGTTTTATTCTCCAATAAACGCTGCCTTATTATTGGTGATTGCAGGCCACTGATAAAAGCATCCCTGATGGACTCTTCACAATACTGAGCAGCTGTCACTGCTTGGAAGTGACAGTCCTTACCTAAAATTTTCAGTGCTTGAAAGTATTCCTCTAAGGATTCATCAATCTGCTGGCGGCGAGTTGCAAGGCGATAGCGTGCAAAGATTTCATTTGTAGGTTTAATATACTGAGACTTGAGGGTTTTGATAGCATCTTCGTAGGTATTACACTCAGAAATAGCCTCATATATCTTAGGTGACACAAAATTAATGAGCAGACTTAGTTTATCTAGATCTGTTTTAGGAAGGGCTCCCAAGAAGTTTTCGAAAGTCTTAAACCAGTGCTTCCATTCCTGAGCAGCCGTTGATAAGCTGGGGTCACAGTCTAGCCTCTCAGGTTTCAGTAAACGCTCCATGTTGTGATGTAGTCTAGCGCAGGATCACCACCAGGTAGCCCAGGTGGTGATCCTGGGCTACCAGGCCTTATCTCTAGGCTTTATTGAACATAGGATCTTCACAGTACTTCTGCAACAACAAAATATAATGACTAGTACATCTAATAACTGCTTCTACAGGGATGGTGATGTCTTGCATATGTCAAGAGAAAAGTTATAACTACAGGCCACATATTTAAACTCACCATGTAATCTGCATCACTAATATATGGATATAAGAGAAGAGAATCACACACCATGTGTTGGCGCCCATGACTCACACCCAAAATGTTTTGTTGTTAAGGGCACCGAGAGGTGGTGCAGTATTATCCTGCTGCTGCTCCCCACAGGAGCAGTATCACTACAGGAAACATGGAGGAATAGCTCCTAGAAGGCAAAAAAGGGCTGTGAATCCTCCTCCACGCCCAGGAGAATCTCAGCACCGGAAGTAGTGCAGATGCAACAGGAACCCATGCCAGTAAACCTTTATGCCAGTAAGCCAGCAATCCAGGATAGCAACCTCACATCTACTGAGCCACCTAGGTGGACAAAGGAGAGGGCGGTTGGACACCCACCACTAAGCATACCTCCTTTGGCTACCACCCCCTGGAATCCGACAGGAAGCCTTCAGAGATACACTCGTCACCCAAAAGACACCAAAACCACTCTCCGCCCCCCCCCTCCCGGGAGACCGGAGAGAGATTGGGGACATCTCCAGGTGATGCAGATTTCACGGCAAACTACACCACCGCCAAGGACCACAACAGACTGGGATGGACCCCGGTAGCCTTCCCCCTACCTAGGAGCTAGATTGCCTGTGGGAAGAATCCCTAAGGCCGAAAAGAGAGAAGGAATATGGGAGGAATGGGGAGGAGGAGGAAAATGGAGAATGGGGAGGATGGGGAGTGATTGAGAGGTAATTAGGTTCGGTCTGAGGAAGGAGACCAAAAGGTCTAATTCCTCAGACCAAGAGCTTCTTCACAACGCCAAGGAGCCGCCCCCCCCCCCTTTGAAGAGAGGGAAATTGTTAGGTTATTCTAGAGAATGAACTATGTGCAGCTACGTCTGTTTCAGTTAAGTCTTTTACACATTGACACTGACACTGTTTACTTCTAGTTTAAAAACTAGTCTATTAAATTATATGTATTATATCACATAAACATGGACATACTAAACACTATATGATTTATCTCTGGAATTAATTTTCATTTTTTTTTTTGTTTTTAGTTTTCATGTTTTTGACAAGACTTTAAACACACTGAACATTTAGTTTTTTCTGATTCTGCAAGAACTCTCATTAGCTGTACAAGACTTGTTTTTTACTAAAGTCATAAAAATAATCAACTAGTAAAATAAACATTTAAACTGACATTGTTTCCTCGCTGAATGGAAGCATTAAAAATTTAAACCCTAGAAATTTTAAGATATTTTTCTTATGGAACTTGCAAGAAATATATAGAGTGGAAAAATAAAAGTAGGGAAAAAGGTGCATGGAAAAATAGAGGTAGGGACGAATGAGGTAAAGTAAGGTGGAGACAGTCACTCAGGACAGGAAAGAGACCAAAAAAGGGTTCAAGACAGCGAGAAAAATGATCTAGAGAAAAAGACGTCTATAACAGGGAAACAAGAACCAGAACAACTAGAACAAATATGTTCAGGGAAGACAATGAGTAACTCAGGAAACTTAGGCAGTCAGAACATCTGTAAATACTATGCCTAAGCAATGTGCCTATATAAGAGAAAATGCTAGTATCAATTCGCCAGTAAATGTGCACACTGATAAGGAAGGGAAAGCGTCACTTTAAAAAGGAATGCAGTTACTGCCATCCAGTGATGTGCATAGTCTCACTGGAGTTTAGACGAGATGCAAGAGTTTTGGGATGGATCTGTAAAAATAAATATCTCTAAGATGTACTTGCATTTCCACTGAAGGTGAAATAATCCATTGGTCAAAGTCGTTGATTTAAAAAAA
>NW_026464454.1:0-14684 GCF_026875155.1 Cherax quadricarinatus
TTAGGTTATCACTGGGCTGCGGGGAACCTCAGGTAGAAGTAAAAATAGAGGACAAGGTTCTTGTTGCCGCTGCCGCTGTGTAATGTGTTTATATGTATGCGCGGAGCCCCAGACCGACATAATGAGATTAGTCACGAGGGAGCATTCACCAAATTCAACTTCAATAACAAAAACAAAGTGGGATAAGTAAACCAAAGTCCTAACCGACATAAGCTGGGAAGATATACTAAGCAACACAGACCCCAACTTATGCCTAGAACAGATTAACTCGGTGGCACTCGATGTATGCACAAGGCTTATTCCTCTTAAGAAAAAGGAGGAGTAGATGTAAAATAGAAAGAGACAAGCGCTCCCTTTACAGGCGACGGAAAAGAATAACAGAGCGGCAAAAAAGAGGTCAATATATCTGAAATGCGTAGGGAGTCACTGGTCAGAGAAATAGCAAGCGTCGAACTTAAGCTAAAGGAATCTTATAGGAGTCAGGAATCGCGGAAGAACTAAAAGCCATAAATGAAATCGAAAAAAACCCCAAAAGTATTTTTTCTCCTATCCCCAAATAAAAGGTCGAGAACAACATCCATTTTGGGGGCCCCTACTTAAACAAGATGGGCCCCTACACAGATGATAGCAAGGAAATGAGTGAGCTACTAAAACCCCCAATATGACTCAGTTTTTAGCAAGCCGCTAACCAGACTTAGAGTCGAAGATCAAAATGATTTTTTCATGAGAGAGCCACAGAATTTGGTTAACACAAGCCTATCTGATGTTTTCCTGACGCCAAATGACTTCGAACAGACGATAAATGACATGGCCATGCACTCTGCCCCAGGGCCAGACTCATGGAACTCTGTGTTCATCAAGAACTTCAAGAAGCCCCTATCACGAGCTTTTACCATCCTATGGAGAGGGAGCATGGACACGGGGGTCGTCCCACAGTTACTAAAAACAACAGACATAGCCCCACTCCACAAAGGGGGCAGTAAAGCAATAGCAAAGAACTACAGACCGATAGCACTAACATCCCATATAATAAAAATCTTTGAAAGGGTCCTAAGAAGCAAGATCACCACCTATCTAGAAACCTATCAATTACACAACCCAGGGCAACATGGGTTTAGAACAGGTCGCTCCTGTCTGTCTCAACTACTGGATCACTACAACAAGGTCCCAGATGCACTAGAAACAAAAAAAATGGGAGGGTGTAATACATACAGACTTTGCAAAAGCCTTCGACAAGTGTGACCATGGTGTAATAGCGCACAAAATGCGTGCTAAAGGAATAACAGGAAAAGTTGGTCGATGGATCTATAATTTCCTCACTAACAGAACACAGAAAGTAGTAGCCAACATGGTAAAGTCCGAGGCAGCTATGGTGAAAAGCTCTGTTCCACAAGGCACAGTACTCGCTCCCATCTTGTTCCTCATCCTCATATCTGACATAGACAAGGATGTCAGCCACAACACCGTGTCTTCCTTTGCAGATGACACCCGAATCTGCATGACAGTGTTTTCCATTGCAGACACTGCAAGGCTCCAGGTGGACATCAACCAAATCTTTCAGTGGGCTCCAGGAAACAATATGAAGTTCAACAATGAGAAATTTCAATTACTCAGATATGGTAAGCACAAGGAAATTAAATCTTCAGGGTACAAAGCAAATTCTGGCCACAAAATAGAGCGAAACACCAACGTCAAATACCTGGGAGTGATCATGTTGGAGGATCTCACCTTCAAGGACCATAACATTGTATCAATCGCATCTGCTAGAAAAATGACAGGATGGATTATGAGAACCTTCAAAACTAGGGAGGCAAAGCCCATGATGACACTCTTCAGGTTACTTGTTCTATCTAGGCTGGAATATTGCTGACCTAGAAAATGTACAGAGAACCGTCACGGGGTGCATAACGGAGATAAACACCTCAATTACTGGGAGCGCTTGAGGTTCCTGAACCTGTATTCCCTGGAATGCAGGCGGGAGAGATACATGATTATATACACCTGGAAAATCTTAGCGGGACTAGTACCGAACTTGCACACGAAAATCACTCACTACGAAAGCAAAAGACTTGGCAGACGATGCAACATCCCCCCAATAAACAGCCAATAAACTTACGCTTAACACTGACAAAACCTACTACATTATGTTT
This sequence comes from Cherax quadricarinatus, assembly GCF_026875155.1. Lineage (NCBI taxonomy): Eukaryota > Metazoa > Arthropoda > Malacostraca > Decapoda > Parastacidae > Cherax > Cherax quadricarinatus. The sequence goes on from NW_026464454.1 coordinate 2,151, forward strand.
GGTAGCAGAGCAGGAGTTGCGCAAATTAACATTAAGATCGACAGCACTCTAATTGCCAGACATAATGAGGGCAAATTCCTAGGCCTATACCTCGACAACAACCTGAATTTCAGCACCCATATCCAACAGATAATCAAAAAAGTATTGAAAACAGTTGGGATCCTCTCCAAGATACGATACTACGTGCCGCAAAATGCCCTTCTCACACTGTACCACTCGCTTATTTATCCATACCTCACCTATGATATTTGTGCTTGGGGATCAACTGCAGCAACACACCTAAAGCCAATAATAACCCAACAAAAAGCCGCAGTAAGAATAATCACTAAATCCCATCCCTGGCAACACCCCCCCCACTGATCAGATCAGATCGACTGGTCCGAACCCTCGACTGGTCCGAACCCTTGATGGTCCGAACCCTTGACTGGTTTCAAGCGGTTTCGTTGGACAATAAAGCAGACTGTAAACGGATGGGGTTGTAGGCGCCCTTATCAAACACAAACAATAAATATAAATCAGGAACGTACACGGTAAGCTGTCCAATATACAAGTACAGTTAGAAATAGAAATACAAATAGCTAGAGCTTCATTTAAGGAGGTTATTAATAGAGTATTCAAGAGGTTGCTAGTAGAATTACAGTAAATAAACCATTCAAATCATTATGAAGCTCTGTATAGTCTGCAGTCAATCAAACAAACGGGCTTCCAAACATGCATAAAATTGTCATTTTTGTGGAAATTGGTGTCACGCCCCTTGTGCAGATATCCAAGAACTAGCTACAAGCAGTATTAAAACAGGGAAGTGTTTTTGGGTATGCTCAAATGAGAAAAATCTGTGGACTAAAATCACAAGGGTATTAAAAGAGGATAACATCAAAGCTGCTTTCATAGACAACCTGGAAGCTTTCTACAACAGATGGGAACATAAAAAGTCTGGGCTGAATGGTACTGCCCTTGATACTGGCCATGTAGTCAGAAACTGTAAGACTGGAGGTGATGTCCTGGTAGTCAGTAAATGTGGGGCTGAGAGATAGTAATGGTGAAGCTGAAGGTGCTGTCCTGGGAGACAGTAATGGTGAAGCTGGAGGTGCTGTCCTGGGAGACAGTAATGGTGAAGCTGGAGGTGCTGTCCTGGGAGACAGTAGTGGTGAAGCTGGAGGTGCTGTCCTGGGAGACAGTAGTGGTGAAGCTGGAGATTTTGTCCAGGTAGTCAGGAATTATACGCAGGAAGGAATACAAGTAAATGACCTCATACGGGACAGGAGCCGTAGTGGGGAAACAAGTGTAGTCAAAGATAAGATAAAACCAATATTGCAAACTAGAAATACCACAGGAAATAACAAACAAGAGGACTCCACTAGCAATAGTAACGATATATTTCCAAAAACAACTGGTGGGAGCTCCATTGTTGGTGCTAGGGAGGATAGGAATAAGACAGGGAAACATGCACCAACAGGGAATACAGTCACAGAAACCCAAGGCAAACGGAAACCAAGCCTGTGCACATACTATGCACTTGGTATCTGCAGACATGGGAAATCTGGAAAAACAGACGGGACGTGCAACTATGACCACCCTAGAAAATGCCATGCCCATATGACAACAGGAAAATGCAAACTCCCTTCCTGTAAGCTTTTTCACCCTGAAATGTGTACCTCTTCAGTACAGGAAAGACTGTGCTATAACTTAAATTGCCAGGCATACAATCTAAAGGGTACAAAAAGATACAAAACATCCAGGCCATGGGAAAACCTGGGTAGCCACAGCCACTCAAGAGGAGAGGATTTTTAGTGCCAGGAAGGAAAAAAAACTGGCAGGAAATGGCAGAAAATCGACCCCTGGCAGTCTTCAAGCTGGCACTGGACAAGCACCTAAAGTCAGTTCCTGATCAGCCGGGCTGTGGCTCGTACGTTGGTTTGCGTGCAGCCAGCAGCAACAGCCTGGTTGATCAGGCGCTGATCCACCAGGAGGCCTGGTCACAGACCGGGCCGCGGGGGCGTTGACCCCCGAAACTCTCTCCAGGTAAACTCCAGGTAATCGTACACCAAATCCAGTCATTCCTGGAGTAGAACCACAGTCGATGGCCTCCACTCCAAACCAACAGATACAGATACTAATGCCGGAAAAGAAATCTTCCCCCAGTACCAACAATACCACCAGTCCGATGACATTCTTCTTTGCAAATATACAGGGTCTAAAGCCAGAAACAAACAACAAAATGCCTTTCATCCGTGGACTGCTTGCAGAGGCAAAGGCAATGTTCGCGGCTTTCACTGAGACCCACATAAAGGATCACTTGGACAACGAAATATGGATCCCAGGTTACAACCTATACAGATGTGACAGAGTGAACAGGCAAAAGGGGGGGGGGGTTGGCCTGAACATTGCAGAGTCACTTGTTTGCACAGAACTGCTAAATGCCTCAAATGATGTAGTGAAAGTTTTAGGAGTAAAGGTCGAGAACCAAAATCTAGTCATTGTGGTAGTCTACAAGACTCCGGATGCAACATCCCTGCAATTCCAGGAACAGCTGCTAAAAATTTACCACTGTCTGGAAAATCTTCCAGCTCCTGCCCCCAACATCTTGCTCCTGGGGGATTTCAACTTAAGGCACCTAAAATGGAGGAATATAGCAAATAATATTGTTGCAGTAATAACACCATGAGGCAGCTCTGATGAAAACTCACACTCACACGAGCTTTTAAATCTCTTCACAAAATTCAATTTAAACCAGGAAATAATAGAGCCTACTAGACTGGAGAATACACTAGACCTCATCTTCACTAACAATGATGATCTGATAAGAAATGTCACCATATCAAAAACAATATACTCAGATCACAACATAATTGAGGTTCAGACATGTATGCCTGAAGCCCCAGACCGACATAATGAGATTAGTCACGAGGGAGCATTCACCAAATTCAACTTCAATAACAAAAACATAAAGTGGGACCAAGTAAACCAAGTCCTAACCGATATAAGCTGGGAAGATATACTAAGCAACACAGACCCCAACTTATGCCTAGAACAGATTAACTTGGTGGCACTCGATGTATGCACAAGGCTTATTCCTCTAAGAAAAAGGAGGAGTAGATGTAAAATAGAAAGAGACAGGCGCTCCCTTTACAGGCGACGGAAAAGAGAAACAGAGCGGCTAAAAGAGGTCAATATATCTGAAATGCGTAGGGAGACACTGGTCAGAATAATAGCAAGCATCGAACTTAAGCTAAAGGAATCTTATGGGAGTCAGGAATCGCGGGAAGAACTAAAAGCCATAAATGAAATCGAAAGAAACCCAAAGTATTTCTTCTCCTATGTCAAATCGAAGTCGAGAACAACGTCCAGTATTGGGCCCCTACTTAAACAAGATGGGTCCTACACAGATGACAGCAAGGAAATGAGTGAGCTACTCAAGTCCCAATATGACTCAGTTTTTAGCAAGCCGCTAACCAGCCACAAAATTTGGTTAACACAATCCTATCCGATGTTATCCTGACACTAAATGCCTTCGAACAGGTGATAAATGACATGCCCATGCACTCTGCCCCAGGGCCAGACTCATGGAACTCTGTGTTCATCAAGAACTGCAAGAAGCTCCTATCACGAGCCTTTTCCATCCTATGGAGAGGGAGCATGGACATGGGGGTCGTCCCACAGTTACTAAAAACAACAGACATAGCCCCACTCCACAAAGGGGGCAGTAAAGCCAGAAAAGGGAACTACAGACCGATACCTTTAACATTCTATCATAACAATCTTTGAAAGGGTCCAAAAACAAATCACCACCCATCTAAAACCCATCATTTACACAACCCAGGGCAAAAGGGGTTAGAACAGGTGCTCCTTCTTTCAACTTTTGGGTCACTACGACAAGGGTCCTTGAGCACTAAAAATAAAAGATGCGTTTTAATATATACAGACATTGCAAAAGCCTCGACAAGTGTACCATGACGTAATAGCGCCAAAAAAAACGTGCTAAAAAAATAACGGGAAAAATCGGTCATGGGTCATAATTTCCTAACTAACAGAACACAGAGAGTATCAAAAATCAACAGAGAAAGTCCGAGGCACTACGGTGAAAAGCTCTGTTCCACAAGGGGCCCGAAATCGCTCCCACTTGTTTCCCCATCCTCAACCGACATAACAAGGATGTCAGCCACAGACCCGGGCTTCCCTTTTCAGATGACACCCAATCTGCACGACAGTGCTTCCATTGCAGGGGCCTGCAAGGCCCGGGGAAATCAACCGAATATTTATGGGCTGCAGAAAAAAAATGAAAATTCAAAAGATGAAAATTTCAAATTTCTAGTATGGTAAACACGAGGGAAATTAAATCTTCATAGAGTCAAAAAAAATTCTGGCCAAAAAATAAGCGAAACCCAACGTAAAGACCTGGGAGTGAATGCGGAGGACTCACATTCATGGACCCCTAACATGCATCAATCGCATCTGCTAGAAAAATGACAGGGGGATAATGAGAACCTTTAAAAATAGGGGACAAGCCCATATGACACTTTCAGGCACTTTTTATATCTAGGGGGATATTCTGCACTTAACAGCACCTTTTAAGGCAGGTGAAATTGCTGACCAGAAAAGTACGAGAACCTCCGGCACGCATAACGGAATAAAACCCTCAATTACTGGGGGCACTTGAGGTTCCTAAAACTGTATTCCCTAGAACGCAGGTGCGAGAGATACATGATTATATACACCTGGAAAATCCTAGAGGGACTAGTACCGAACTTGCACACGAAAATCACTCTCTACGAAAGCGAAAGACTTGGCAGACGATGCAACATCCCCCCAATGAAAAGCAGGGGTGTCACTAGCACGTTAAGAGACCATACAATAAGTGTCAGGGGCCCGAGACTGTTCAACTGCCTCCCAGCATACATAAGGGGGATTACCAACAGACCCCTGGCAGTCTTCAAGCTGGCACTGGACAAGCACCTAAAGTCGGTTCCTGACCAGCCGGGCTGTGGCTCGTTCGTTGGTTTGCGTGCAACCAGCAGCAACAGCCTGGTTGATCAGGCTTTGATCCACCAGGAGGCCTGGTCACAGACCGGGCCGCGGGGGCGTTGACCCCCGGAACTCTCTCCAGGTAAACTCCAGGTAAACTCCAGGTAAACTCTTCATAGATCTAAACTTACTCCCTGTTCAGTACATCCACGCTTACTACTGTGCAATCTACATCTACAGGACCTTAAATTCTAATATTAACCTTGACCTAAAACGCTTTCTTGATAGTAGTGACAACCCACAGGCATAACACCAGACACAAACATCTCTATGACATTCCCCGTGTCCGACTAAACCTTTACAAAAATTCAATGTTTGTCAATGGCCCTAAAATCTGGAACACCCTACCTGAAAACTCTAGAACTGCAGACACATTCATCACCTTCAAAACTACCATTAGAAAACATCTTATCTCCCTGATACACCCTGTCAACTAATTACACGAATACCACCTGGTGGTCCACACTTACACTCACTCACCCATTTGACCATAAAAAGAAATCTCAATCTCAATCTTAAAATAATGAATCCTAACTAGCCATAAGTTGAACATTAAAATGGTATAAAATACCGACAGGTTGTTAGGTAAGACACATATGCAACAGTTAGGTATCTTTATTTCGAAACGTTTTGCCTACACAGTAGGCTTCTTCAGTCGAGTACAGAAAAGTTGATAGAAGCAGAAGAGACTTGAAACGATGTAATCAGTCCTCACCCTTAAATTTTGAGGGGGTTTAGTCCTCATCGGAAAAGACATTGTTCCGTAGTCTAAAACAATAGGGAGTTAATGACAGGATGGAGCCTTATATAGCACCAGAAGGTGAGACGTAGGCATTTGGGAGGTCAGGCCCCTCTAAAATCCACCTTCTCACTTTTAGAGGTTGTCGAAGTTGATTTTGGTCTGTACCAAATACCCTTTTGTTCAGTGTCTGACAATTGAACATTAAAAAGGTAAAAATACCGACAGGTTTTTAGGGAAGCACATATGCAACGTTTGGTTCTTTATTTTGAAAACCCTTTTGCCTACCGTTTCGACAACCTTACAGGAGAACGGGATTTGAGGGACCTGACCTCCCAAAGGGCCTACTCCACCTTCTGGCGCAATAAGGGGTCCATCCCCGTCACTTCAACTCCATATTTTTTCAGACTACGGAAAAATGCTCTTTTCCCCCCCCCCCCCCAAATGAGGGGCTAACCACCTCAAAACTTTTTAAAGGGGGAGGACTGATTACATCTCCCCTTCAATCTCTTTTGTTCTTTCAACTTTTTTGTACCGACTGGGAAAAACCCACTGTGTAGGGGAAACAACTTCGACTAGCTACCGGGAGTGTGTGTTAGCTACCGGGGGGTTTGGGTTAGCACTGGTGGTGTGTGTTATGCCCGGTGGTGTTAGCTACGGGGGTGGTTGCTACCGGTGGTGAGTGTTACTACCGATGGAGTGTGTTAGCTACCAGTGCAGTGTGTTAGCTTCCTGTGCGGTGTGTTAGCTACCAGTTGTGTGTTTTAGCTACCGGTGGTGTGTGTTAGCTGCCGGTGGAGTGTGTTAGCTACCAGTGGTGTGTGTTAGCTACCGGTGGTGTGTGTTATCTACGGGTGGTGTGTGTTAGCTACAGGTGGGGTGGGTTAGCTTCCACTGGTGTGTGTTAGCTAATGGTGGTGTGTTAGCTACTGGTGGAATGTGTTAGATACTAGTGGGGTGTGTTAGCTACCGGTGGAGTGTGTTAGCTACCGGTAGAGTGTGTTAGCTACCAGTCGGGAGTGTTTGCTTCCAGTGGTGTGTGTTAGCTACGAGTGGAATGTGTTAGCTACCAGTGAAGTGTGTTAGCTACCGTTGGAGTGTGTTAGCTGTTTGGGGTGTGTGTTAGCTACCGGTGGAGTGTGTTAGCTACCGGTTGGGTGTGTCTGCTACCGGTGGTGTGTGTTACCTACCAGTGGTGTGTGTTAGCAGCCGTTAGTGTGTGCTAGCTACCTGTGGTGTGTGTTGGCTGCCGTAGGAGTGTGTTAGCTTCCAGTGGAGTGTGTTTGTTACCAGTGGGGTGTGTTAGCTACCGTTGGGATGTGTTAGCTCTTGGTGGTGTGTGTAAGCTACCGGTAGAGTGTGTTAGCTACCGGTGGTGTATGTTAGCTACCGTGGTGCGCATTAGCTACCGGTGGAGTATGTTAGCTACCGCTGGAGTGTGTTAGCTACCGGTGGGGTGTGTTAGCTAACGTTGGTGTTGTGTTGGCTACCGGTGGTGTGTGTTAGCTACTGGTGTAGTGTGTTAGCTACCGGTGGAGTGTGTTTGTTACCAGTGGGGTGTGTTAGCTACCAGTTGGATGTGTTAGCTATTGGTGGTGTGTGTAAGCTACCGGTAGAGTGTGTTAGCTACCGGTGGCATGTGTTAGCTACCGTGGTGCGCATTAGCTACCAGTGGAGTATGTTAGCTACCGCTGGGGTGTATTAGCTATCGGTGGGGTGTGTTAGCTACCGATCTTGTATGCTAGCCACAGTTCCTCCTCTACCTTCCCCCCCCCACACTCTGACATACACACTACTAACCTAACACACAGAATTACAAAGGTTTCCCACTGTGAGGCAATCAGGGTAAAATAAAAATCGGTTGTCAGAGAGCAGGAAGAAAAAACAAGGGACAGGAGGAGGAAGCTGCAAAGGAAGATTGAGCTCATAAAAAGGGAACATGAATGGGAAAAGAAACTAGAAGAACTTAGCATGAGAATGGAAGAAAGGATAGATATGGAAAGCAGGAAGTGGGAGGTGCAAGTCAAAGCAGCAGAGGCTAGATACAGATTTAAGAAGAGGAATGAAAAATCTGAAACAGCCTAAGAATAAAGAACATTTTGGGATTGACATCAGAGACTGCTACCCAGTCACAAATATGGGACTGTAGTGAAAGAAGGAGCAAAACTGGATGTAGAAGCTCTGGTCAAGGAGACTGTAGTCATGAAAGAGCCTAAGCCTAATGTGGAGCCCTAACAGACCACAGCAGAGCCAGGGAAAAGCGAGAAGGGAAATTGCAGGCCCACAGAGCCCAGTCTAGTACATTACTAGTGAAACGGAAGAAAGGAAAGCTGCCAATGGAGGAAAATCATAATTGCATGAGGGGGATACACAAGGATATGCAGTGGGAGCATGAAAGGGTGAGGTCAGTCTTTGTGTATGGCTCCAGGAAGTTGAGGGGAAAACATATGAAGCAAGAAAACAAGGGGAAAAAAGCACTTGAAAGCATCATACAAGGAAAAAAAAAAAAAAAAAAAACAATAAACGAAGATGACATACCCAGCTGGAAAATTTTCGGAGAATAGGGGGGTTTTGTAAAAAAAAAACCCGGCCAGTGAAATGACCCTCAAGGCAGAATCGCCTCGAAAGATCCTCGGAGAAAGCACGTTTAAAGGACCAATGCCGGCATAAAAGGAAGGTGTATCTCGAACTGCACAGAACACAAGAAGAAAGGCAGAACCTAAGAGAGATTGTACAAAGGCGAAGAGGAAAGAGAGGGGACATGGAGAAGACAGGAGATCCACAGACCCAGGAAAGAAGAGCAAATACAGCGTCCCTCACAACTTCCAATAGAAGCCTCCCAACCAGTCAACCCCAGTGAAACAAACACTCTAAACCAAAACCCCATGCCACATCCAATGCCGCCCCACTCCCACGGCATACAAACGTCCCACCCACACAGCAACCACCCTATAGTTTATCCTTACCAGTCTCCCCACTCCCCTCAACCCCAATATTACCTCCCAGACCACAGTCTTAGAAAAGAAATCGAAGGTGTGGATCAAATGCAGTGGAATAAAAAATAAGAATGGGGAGTGGCATAAAAGAATCAAGGAGACATCCCAGACAAATGCACTCCAGAAACAAAACTCACCAAATAATAGCATTTTCAATCTTTCCATGGATATCAAACCCGGGAAAGCAGAGAGAGGAGGGGGGGGGAGGAGTTGCACTCTCATTAAAACCAGGGGGTTTGGAAAATGAAGGAAGGGGATGGCAGGGCGAAAGGGGACTACTTGGTAGGAACAACCCCTTTTGAGGGACATAAGGCGATAATTGCGAATTTACAACCCCCACAGAACTGCAGGAGGCCAAGAGAAGAATACGATGAGAGCAACAAGCAATGGTCGAAAAGCCGAGGTGGCCAGAGAGCGCACATGGGGAGCAAAGTTACTAGTTATGGGGGATTTCAACACAAGAAAAATTGACTGGGAAAAACCTGGAGCCCCAGGGGATCCCGAAACATGGGGAGCCCGATGTGGATGTGGTATGGAAAAAACCCCATGCATCACATGTTAGAGACACTACCAGAGAGGAGGAGAGGTGAACGCAAAAACTGGACCTGTATTCACCTTGAGTAGTTCTGCATCGAGGATATCTGTATGAAGGCCCCTGGGGGCTAGTGATCAGTGGTTCTGTCTTCCAAATACATATTTTAGCTCCAAGTGGGGAGAGTAGCGGAATATTGGGAAAAAACCAAACTACAAAAGGGGGAAAATACCCAGGGAAAGGAACTTCCTTCAAGACTTTTTGGGAGAGGGGAATGAAGGGAAACCATAAAGAAATGTGGACTTGTGGCAACAAAAAAGCAAGGGGGGCAGAGGAGAGGTTTTTTCCCAGGGAAACAAAAAATGGGAAAACAGAACGGTCCGGTTCACCCCAAAAGGGGTAGGGAGGCAAAAACGGTGTACTAAGAATGGAAAAGGGACAGAAGACAGAGAACCAGGAAAAAAAGAGTTAGCTGTAAGCCCCGAAATTAATATGTACAGATAAAAAGGGAGGCTCAGCGACAATATGAAAAGACATAGCATCGAAAGTCAAACGACCCGAAGCTTTTTTACAAACCCCATCAGGGGGAAAAAAAACAGTCAAGGACCAGGTAACAGTCTGAGGAAGGGTGTGGGGGGTTTACAAGAAACGACCCAGAGGATGTCAGGGGCTCAAAGAGTATTTACAGTGGAAAAACCCTAGGATCCAAAAAAACAGAAAGGGGTACACCAGCAAGTGCTGGATGAGGTACATATAACCAAGGGGAGGTAAGAAACTGCTATGCGAACTTGACACCTCAAAGGCGGTGGACCAAACAACATCTCTCTGTGGGGCCTTAAAAGGGGGCAGAACTGTGTGTTATTTAAAAAAGACTTCAACACATCATTTTTAAACTGGGCAACTCCCGAGGGATGGAAGATGGAAAAAGTAGTCCAATTTTTAAAAAAAGGGAAAGACATGAGGGACAAACTCAGACCCGTACCCCTAACGTGTAAGTATGCAAGGTCATGGAGAAGATCATCAGGGGGAGAGTGGTGGGGCACCTGGGGAAAAAAATAAGTGTAAATTGACAACCAGCCGGTTTTTTAGGGAAGGAAAATCCTTTCACAAACCTACTGAGTTTTATGACAAAGGGACAGAAATAAAAAAAGAGAGAGAGGGTGGATCGCTGCATTTTTTTTTTTGGGCTGCAAGAAGGCCTTCGCACAGTTCCTCACAAGGGTTATGCAAAAGCTAGAGGATCAGGCACACAAAAACAGGAAAGGCCTGCAATGGATCAGAGAAAAACCGGGACGGGGAGGCAACAACGATCATGGTATGTGGGGGTTCAGGTGGCGCCTGTGACAAGCGGGGTTCCACAGGGGTCAGTCCTGGGGCCTGTGCTGTTCTTGGTATATGTGACGCCCAATAACGGAAGGGATAGACTCAGAAGTGTCCTTGTTTGCAGATGACGTGAAGTTAATGAGAAGAATCAAATCGGACGAGGGTCAGGCAGGACTACAAAGAGACCTGGACAGGCTACAGCCTGGTCCAGCAACTGGCTCCTTGAGTTTAACCCTGCCAAATGCAAAGTCATGAAGATTGGGGAAGGGCAAAGAAGACCGAGACACAATTTTAGTTTAGATGGCCAAAGACTGCAAACCTCACTAAAGGAAAAAGATCTGGGGGCGAGTATAACACCGGCATATCTCCTGAGGTGCACATCAATCAGATAACTGCTGCAGCATACGGGCACCTGGCAAACCTATGGATAGCGTGCCAATACCTCAGTAAGGATTCGTTCAAGACTGTATACCATTTACGTCAGGCCCATACTGGAGTATGCAGCACCATTTTTGGAATCCACCACCTAGTCAAGCACATCAAAAAAATTAGAGAAAGTGCAAAGGTTTGCAACAAGACTAGTCCCAGGGGCTACGGGGATTGTCAACGAAGAAAGGTTGAGGAGAAATCGGCCTGACAAACACGGGAGGACAGGAGGGTCAGGGGAGACATGATAACGACATATAAAATACTGCTCAGATAGACAAGGGGGACAAAGACGGGATTTCCAGAGAAGGGGACACAGAAACAAGGGGTCACAATTGGAAGTTGAAGACTCAGATTAATCAAAGGGATTTTAGGAAGTATTTCTTCAGTCATAGAGTTGTTAGGCCATGGAATAGCCTAGAAAGTGACGTAGTGGAGGCGGGAACCATACATAGTTTTAAGGCGAGGTATGATAAAGCTCATCGGGCAGGGAGAGAGAGGACCTAGTAGCAATCAGCGAAGAGGCGGGACCAGGAGCTATGACTCGACCCCTGCAACCACAAATAGGTGAGTACAAATAGGCGAGTACACACACACACACACACACACACACTCATACAATGCGGTAGTCACCACATACCCATCCTGTGGGTGGTAGTCACCACATACCCATCATGTGAGTGGTAGTCACCACATATCCATCCTGTGGGCAGTAGTCACCACATACCCATCCTGTGGGCAGTAGTCACCACATACCCATCCTGTGGGCGGTGGTCACCCCATACCCATCCTGTGGGTGGTAGTCACCACATGCCCATCCTGTGGGCAGTAGTCACCAAATACCCATCCTCTGGGCAGTAGTCACCCCATACCCATCCTGTGGGCAGTAGTCACCCCATACCCATCCTCTGAGCTGTAGTCAAAAGATTACAGAGGTACATAATGGGTCCAGTGACTGGACTCCAAAGTTATGATAGATGAACTAGTTCCTGGTAGATCTGGTCACAATCATGGCAGTTACAAAGGTAATGAACTCCAGGTAGATCTGGTCACAATCATGGCAGTTACAAAGGTAATGAACTCCAGGTAGATCTGGTCACAATCATGGTATAGCGACTCCTGAATGGGTCACAATGTATATATTGTATATTACCTGTTCATATAATTTTATATTGCTTATATTTGCGGTGTTAGCTAAATCGTAAATATATTACTTTATATTATTATTTGACTTAGTTATATTATTAGGTAGGATGTAACATTTATATATTATTCAGTGCTCATAGTTCGAGTATTAAGTAGCTGACAGCACTGTCTAACTACTGTAACTTTCACTCTACTTGTTTTGCTGCCAGCTTCTGTGTTGCTGGGCAGCAGCAGTCCACGGAGAGTCACGTGATCAGTGTGGGGTGAACACACCTCACCTAAGTGAGAGACTGCCTGGCCTGCGTGCTCTTGTCTGGTGGACGTTGCTTCTAACAAGAGGTCCCACCCAC